>JAZHEH010001612.1:600000-901866 GCA_036589455.1 Ateles fusciceps
AGAATCACTTGAACCTGGGAGGTGGAGGTTGCAGTGTGCTGAGATTGCGCCACTGCACTCCAGCCTCGGCGACAGAGTGAGACTCAAAAAGAAAAAAAGTAAAAGAGATGTCGTGAATCCATAGAATATATGTAGATTTAGTCTGTTTTATCATTTATTACTATAAGATGTACACACACCTATGAGGAAAAGTTAAAATTTATACAAACTTACACACACAAACACTTATAGACTGTTCTTGGTACCTTTCACAGTCAAGAGAAATGTAAACGAGAGTAAAGATGCAGTATTAGGATGGGCTCAGTGGCTCCCGCCTGCAATCTCAGCACTTTGGAAGTCCCAGGCGGTGGATCATCTGAGGTCAGGAGTTCAAGACCAGCCTGGCCAACATGGAGAAACCCCATCTCTACTAAAAATACAAAAATTCACTGGGCATAGTGGTGCATTCCTGTAATCCCAGCTACTCGGGAGGCTGAGGCAGGAGAATCGCTTGAACCCAGGAGGCGGAGGTTGCAGTGAGCTGAGATCATGCCATTGCACTCCAGCCTAGGCAACAAGAGCAAAACTCTACCTCAAAGAAAAAAAGATGCAGTATTAAATCATAACTGCATAAAATTAACTGTAGTAATACTGTAGTGCTGCAGTAATCTCATACCACCTCCCGTTGCTCTCGCAGTGAGCTCAAGTGGTGTGAGTATCCACTTAAAATGCCATGTGATGCTAATCATTTCTGTGCGAGCAGGTCATCTCTCCAGTAAACTGCAGATCACGGTAAAGTGATTTCACAGTTCTCGTGTATTTTTCGTGTTTAGTGCAATACTATGAAACTTGAGTAACACCAGGGGACCCACAAAAGGGCCACTAGTGATGCTGGAAGTACTTCCAAGAAGCAAAGTCATGATGTTGTCACTTCAGACAGACAATTTATCTTGTAAACAGATGATGTAAACATATGGTATTGATAAATACAGTACTGTCGATGTATTTCTCTTCTTTTTCTTTTTTTTTTTTTTTGAGACAGAGTCTTGCTGTTTCAGGTTGGAGTGCAATGGCACGATTTCGGCTCACTGCAACCTCCACCTCTCGGGTTTAAGCAATTCTCCATCTCACCCTCCCGAGTAGCTGGGATTACAGGCACCTGCTACCACGCCTGACTAATTTTTGTATTTTTAGTAGAGACAGGGTTTCACCATGTTGGTAGGCTAGTCTTGAACTCCTGACCTCAAGCAGTGCACCCGCCTCGGCATGCCAAAGGTCTGGGATTACAGGCCTGAGCCACTGCACCCAGCCTGATTTTCTTAATAACATTTTCTTGCTTACTTTATTGTAAGAGTGCGATATATAATACATATATAAAATATGTGTTAATCAACTGTTTATGTTAACAGTAAGGCTTTTGGTGAACAGTAGGCTCTTAGTAAAAGTTTTGAGTGAGTCAAAAGTCCAAAAAGTAGCTGGGTGTGGTGGTGTGGTACAGGTGCTATACTACCACGTTCAGCTACTCAAAAGGCTGTGGCAGGAGGATCACTTGAGCCCAGGAGTTCAAGACCAGCCTGGGCAACATAGCAAGACTCTTTAACAAAAGAAACTTACATGCTTACTTTCAACTGTGCAGGGGTCAGTGCCCCTAACCTCCATGTTATTCAGTGGTCAACTGTATTATTTTTCAAGGGGGTTACATTTAAAAAAATTTTTAAATTTATTTATTTAGTTAGTTATTTTGAGACGGAGTTTCACTCTGTCGCCCAGGCTGGAGTGCAGTGGTGTGTTCTCAGCTCACTGCAACCTCCACTTCCCATGTTTAAGCAATTCTCCTACCTCAGCCTCCCGAGTAGTTGGGATTACAGGTACGTACCCCCACACCCAGCTAATTTTCGTATTTTAGTAGAGACAGGGTTTTCCCATGTTGGCCAGGCTGATCTCAAACTCCTGACATCAGGTGATCCGCTGCCTCGGCTTTCCAAAGTGCTGGGATTACAGGCGTGAGCCACCACGCCCAGCTGGGGTTTACATCAAGCTCATAGAAAATCTGTGCCCTTGTCCCCCATACCTTCACCCAGTTGGTGAAAGCACAGTTGGTTTCAACACTGCCCTCTTTTCTCTGTGGCCACAGCAGCTGTGATCCCAGTCACTCACCATTATGTTTCCAGGTGTTATGGCTCAACAAGGTATATGGAAATCCCTCAACAAGATATATAGTCCCTTAAGATATATTGAAATCCTAATCCCCAGTACCCCAGGATGTGACTAGATTTGGAAATAGGGTAGTTACAGAGTGCAGATGTAATTAATTAAACTTAGATGAGGTCATAATAGGTATAGAGTGAGTTCTTCATCCAGTAGGACTGTTGTCCTTATAAGAAGACAGAGACAAGCGGGAGATGGTGGCCTTGTGACAGTAGAGACAGAGATGGGAGTGACACATCCATAGTCAAGGATACCAAAGATTGCAGGCAAACACCAGAAACTAGGGAGAGACAAAGAAAGATTCTCCCCTCAAGGTTTCAGCACGGCCTTGCTGACACCTTGATTTCTGACTTTCAGCCTCCTGAACTGTGAGACAATAAATTTGTTGTTTTAAGTCACCCAGTTTGTGACGCTGTTATGACAGCCCTAGGAAACTGATGCACCAGCCTTAGGAGACATAGTCCAATTCCCTAGGTCATTCTCTAAAGTCCTCTTAAAGCCAAGGGTGGGGGAGGGAAATGATATAGTACACAGCACTACCCCAACTCTGCCTGAAGAAATCCTCAAGTGCCTTCACGAATCCTGAAAGAATGCTCAGTTTTTTCATAGATTGGTAGGTATGCTGTGCATGCATGCATATCTGGCACCTACTCAACTTTTCTCAGACTTTGGGGTCTTGGATAAAATAGACAGTGGAAAAATTTATATTTTCATGTCCTGTACCACATACATGTCCTTCCACTTAGCAATTCCACTTCCAGTTATTATCCTAGAGAAATAACTTATGGCTGAACCCAAAGATGCATGAACATGGCCATGCACTGAAGCATTGTTTATAATAGTCAAAAATTTAAATGACCTAATGACATCCAGTAGCAGAATAATGAAATGAAGGCATATATCCATATAGAGGAATACTATTACAAAGAAGGTTGACATTAACATATCTACAATACATATTGTAGAATTTTAATAAGCTGCGAAGGAAGATACACAATATGGATCCAAGTATGCCAAAAGGAAACTGTACATTTGTACATATGTATGTGTATATAAATGCATAGAAAAGAATTTTGAGGCTGGGTGTGGTGGCTCATGCCTGTAATCCCGCACTTTGGGAGGCCAAGGCAGGTAAATCACTTGGGGTCAGGAGTTCGAGACCAGCCTGGCCAACATGGTTTCTACTAAAAATACACAAAATTGGCCAAGTATAGTGGTGCATGCCTGTAATCCCAGCTACTTGGGAAGCTGAGGCAGGAGAATACCAGGGAGGCAGAGGTTGCAATGAGCAGCATGAGACTGTCTCAAAAAAAAGGAGTTTTGAAGGAGACTCAGGGAATTCAGGATAGTGACTACCTCTGAAGGATAGAGCTTGGAGAGGGAAAATGAAGGAAAACTTCCCTTTTTACTATGTAGACTTCGCTGAGTTTTTTCATTTTAATTATTCCAGTGGAAACATTTTACTTTTGCAATTAAAATGCAACATTAACATTGAAAATGCAGGCGGGGGCAGTGGCTCACGCTTGTAATGCCAGCACTTTGGGAGGCCAAGGCGGGCAAATCATGAGGTCAGGAGTTCGAGACCAGCCTGGCCAACACAGTGAAATCCTGTATCTACTAAAAATACAAAAATTAGCTGGGTGTGGTGGCAGGAGCCTGTAATCCCAGCTACTCGGGAGGCTGAGGCAGGAGAATTGCTTGAACCCAGGAGGTGGAGGTTGTAGTGAGCCAAGATTGCAGCATTGCATGCCAGCCTGGGTGACAAAGCTAGACTTTGCCTCAAAAAAAAAAAAAAAAAAAAAAAAAATTGAAAATACAGTAATTATGTGAAGTTGGAGAAATGAGTTTTGATTTTCTAGAGACTTTCCTGTTCTGTGTTGATTTAGATTTTGTCTCTGTAGCCTCCCAATGTAAACATTGATAGATGTCAATACACCTTTAGCAGCTGGTAGTTCCTGCCGTGTACAACTGCCCAGCAGCAGTGAGGTCCTTCGTTTCAGAGGTGTGTGGGTGCAGTGATTATTTGCTATGGTTGGATGCCTGTTTAAGGAGGTTCACGCAGGTGAGGTGAATGGCATTAAGGGGGAAGAAATGTCACTTCAGAGTCCTGAGTTCGTGCCTTCAGGGACCTGGCCTCAGGCTGAGTCCGGTCATTGGGAGCACATTGGACTTTGAGGTCTTGAATTCATCACTAAAAGTTTGCTTCATTGCCAAGATGCCATTTCCAAACATAGTGATTGCCTTGCAAATGCATCCTGAAGACATGACCCTATTTCTCTGACTTTCATTCATCAGACCAAGAATTTAATAATGGATACTAATGTCTCGCTGCTGCTGGGTCTAAAGTTGTCCTCTAGAAGAAATTTCTTTTGACCTTAAAAATAAGTTTTTTCCTTTTCCTGTCAACCCATTCTTCACTTGCAGGATGCTTTGCCTGTATTGGTTACCCAGAAATGATTACATGAAAAAAGAAAGAAAAAGAACTAAACATCCCTAATTTTTTTAAAAAAACCTAGGTTTTTCTTTTATATTTTAAATATAAAGTTAACTTTGGGAGGCTGAGGCAGGAGGATCGCTTGAGGCTAGGAATTTGAGATCAGCCTAGGCAACAAAGTGAGACCACCATCTCTACAAAAAAATAAAAATTAGCTGGGTGTGGTGGTGCATGCCTGTAGTCCCAGCTACTGAGGAGGCTGAGGTCAGAGGATCGCTTGAGCCCAGGAGGTTGAGGCTGCAGCGAGCTATAATTGCACCACTACACTCTATTCTGGAGCTCTCATGGAGCTGCTGGCTGACCAGGGAGGGATGCTATTCCATTTCTGATAACAAAGGGTCTAAGCCCCTCTGTTATTGACTTCATCTTCTCAAAACGGCTCCACCATGCTGTTGTAACTGTACCACTGGCCATCTGGAGAGTTTCTACCAGTGGCCTGCAGCAGTCCAAACCCCAAGTCTGTTATTGGAGCACCCAGAAGAAGGAAGGCATTTCCCAGTGGCATAGCTGAAAATAGACATGCTTATAACAGAGCGAGAAAAAACCAGTCCATTTATGGCCAGAAATGAATTTTGTGGAGTCAAAAAGAACAGTAAGTCACACTCCCACATTCTAACTGACAGCATGCTGCTGTTTTAAGTTCAGTCTTACGTAGTAAACTTTGCCCAGGCAAAATCACCAATAAAAGGAAGCCCCAAGTTATGGAGCCTGACAATAATTTCACCCTGTTTCTTCTGGGAAGCTTCAAAATGTGCATCTCCAATTAAGTATGCAATTAAAGGGAAAGTGAGAATCACAATAATAATAATTGTATGGTAACTCGCCGTTAGTTTGAGAATCAGGCACACATAACCAACACTGTGCTGTCCCAGCATGTCTGCGTCTTTGTTCATTCATTTATTTATTTACGATGTATCTGCTAGATGTCTAGGACCAGGCTAAGATCTAAATGGTGCTCAGTAATATTGTTGGAATAAAGGAATGACAAAGCTAAAACGGAATTATTAAGCTGCATATGCATTTTTTCTCAAATCAGTGCCGTGTTACTCCTGCTATGCACAGAGGGGAGAGAAACACTGAATGTATTAATGCTTATTCTATTACTAGGTGAGAATCCTGAACTCTCTGGCTTAGAAAGAATCTTAGCAAGACATCAGTTTCCAAAAGAAATTAATCTGACCCCAAAGCCGAACAGAATGCCCCCGAGGAAAAGAAAAATCATCAACAATGTAACTGATGCGTGGAAGAAATGTCACTTGTTGAAGAGAAACACAAAAGAGCCTCCCATGTCCACCATAGTTGTCAGGTAGACTCTAATTTCTGCCCTATGTGGATATACTTAGAGATACACAGGGTGATCACAAATTCTCTATATGCCTTACCTAAAAAACGATTTAATGTGGTCTTTAAGATACGCAGAGAGCATAAAAATTGTGGCAGCCCACAGTCCCTGGGTAAAGAAAAACAAGACACAGAGAAACAGCAAAGCAGTGGACAGTCCAGCCGAGGACTGACCCCAGCTGTTTGTTCCACAGCATGTTTATTGAGGATACAAGGAAGAGCCTAATTCATAATTAATTTGATTATAAACTATTAAGGACAAAGGTTCAGGAAATGTTCTTTAACAGAGGAGGTTTTTTTTTTTTTTTGAGATGGAGTCTCTCTCTGTTGCCCAGGCTGGAGTGCAGTGAGGGGATCTTGGCTCACCAAAACCTCCACCTCCTGGATTCAAGTGATTCTCCTGCCTCAGCCTGTCAAGTAGCTAGGATTACAGGCTCGTGCCACCACGCCCAGCTAATTTTTGTATTTTTAGTAGAGATGGGGTTTCACCATGTTGGCCAGGATGGTCTCTATCTCTTGACCTCGTGATCTGCCTGCCTCTGCCTCCCAAAGTGCTGGGATTACAGGCGTGAGCCACTGCGCCCAGCCTCCCCTTTTGTTTTTAATAAGGAGGATTGTCTTCTTGTTCCTATAGATGGCAACAGGAAAATAGAAAACAGCAAGGTAAGATTAACAAGAATCCAAGTACACGAATTATAATGATATTGACCCATTTAGAAAAATTTCACCCCAAAGTAAGAAACCATTGTTGGATGGGGTCCACCTGAATTGTTTGGATCCTAGAAACTTCTTTTTGGATGGTTTTTAAAGCCACAGACACAGTGTGCTGATAATCAGGGATACAGTGCAGCACTCGGTTTTAATGATAGCACATACTCCCGCTTTGGGCTGCTGTGAGCAGGTCTAGAGCCATTTTATTTTGCAGCACAATTCTTTGAATCTGGCTTACTTCTTTATTCAGCAACGTAATTCCTGCTTGAGTTGCATTAAAGGCAGCAGCTGTGTGCTTGGCGTGGGCCTCTACAGATTGTTCAGTTAAGATTGCCCCGGCTTGTGGGGAAAATATAGTTGTTAAATAGTACCACCAGGAGGTATGTCTGCGTCCAAACAGATATTTATGTTCTACCATTTCCCAGTTATTTGGTAATTGAGGAAGATGTTCAAGGATTCCGGCCGGAATGTGTGGCTTTCCCCCAACAGCAGATATTGGACCAATTTAATGGGAGGTATAACCAGCCATGACTTTTACAGAACCATAAATTACCAGGAGGGACAGCATATACTCCATAAGAATTGTTTTGTCCCAATCAACTGGTCAGCGTCTCAGATCCCCATTTAGTGCTTGAATTTGGTACACTTATGGTCTGACACAATTCCGTAGGTAAACTACCTGCTGGAATTTCTTCTTTTGAGAAAACAACATGGTATCCTTTGGAGCAACACCCCTTTCCGTGGTATACCAGAGAGCTCCGTCCCACGCAGAATACCCGAGGGAAGGTTTGGGGCAGTTCGGTGTGATGCCACTTTAAATATAAAGAAAATAAGGAACCAGAAATGTTATGATGTTTTTTCCACTGTAAAAAATGTCCCGAGTCCTTTTCTATAAATTATCTTTTAAACTGCCACCAAATCTCATTATAGGATATGTTTTTTCTATTCTGCCACCACTCTAAATGTTCCCACTGGGACAGAGCTGCAGGGTGCATACTCCATGGATACCCTGCGCCACTAAAACAGGAAACCGGCACACACCCAGCAGTTGGATTGGTTAGCAACTTGCGCTGTGGTCTGGGTCCATTGGACATAGCTGTTAGCAGAGATCAAACATAACAGTATTGCCATTAAGACCCCTACTTTGATCGAAGAAGCTGTGAGTGTTGCCATCATAGCCAATAATAAATTTTCTGGAGTAAGTTCCTGTCCTGCATTGCAAACAGCCGTTTCAGTATGACCAGAGTATTTTCATGTCCTCCCAAGCAGGCAACTCGTGATCGCCTTCCCCTTCTCTGGGAACAGTAGGTGCCTTTCTCTCTGGCTCCTTGGTCATCATCAATCAGAACTTTGGGATCAGGTTTTTTCAGTCCTTGATGCCAACTCATGGTATGGTTTAACACATCGAGCAGGAACTCACAGAGGACCTGTAGGAGAGAGCACAGCAGCGTAGCCTCCTCTGCATGTGATAAGGGGCACTGGTCCCTTCCACATGGGATCTGGTGGCTGTTGATACAATATTAATGGTTTATCTGATTCCTATGGGTTAGACAAATAAGTGACCGCATGTGAGATTACTGCCGGCAATTTTAAAAGTAAATGGTTAATAGTCAACAAAGCTATATTAATCCTAACTCGTGGCTTTGTCAAGGGAGGCAACTCCCCCTTTTGTTTTTTCAGAACTAGCTTTAACAGGTGATGAGCTTGTTCTACATTGGCTTATCCAGTAGGATTATAGGGAATGCTGAACGTATGCTTGATATCCCAGCGAATGCAAAAAGCAGCAAATGTTTGAGAAGCATAGGCAGGTTCATTGTTCGTCTTAAGCAGACAAGGATAACCCAAAGCAGCAAAAGCCTGAAAAAGATGATTGCTAACGTGATTAACACACTCACCTCTTTGAGGAGAAGCCCAGGTAGCGTTGGAAAATGTATTAATAGAAACATGAACATATGGGAGAGGTTTAAGATTGGGGGATATGAGTAACATCCATTTGCCGTAGCTCATCTGGAGCAGGGCCTCTGGGATTAGTGCCTATGGCAGCACTAGAAAATGTTAATGCCTGACAAGTAGGGCAAGAATGGACATGTTGCTGAGCTTGTTGCTTAGAAATAGAAAAATATTTTATTAGTGAATGGGCATTTTGATGGAAAAATTGATGAGAAGAAAAAGGATTGGTAAATAAAGAATTAATCAGGGCCGGGCGTGGTGGCTCACGCCTGTAATCCAAGCACTTTGGAGGCCAAGGCGGGCGGATCACCTGAGGTCAGGAGTTCAAGACCAGCCTGACCAATATGGTGAAACCCTGTCTTTATTTCAAAGAAAAAAAAAAGAATTAATCAGCCACAGACTAGTATTCACAATTTTGTTCGCAGTTGCCAAGGGCCCTGGAAGATGGGAGTAGCTGCGAATATGCATTACAAAAATGGTTTTAGTGTGATGGGACAGCAATATTTGAACAGTTAGAAATAAGGTGAGCAGATTAGTTGAAATATTGCCCTTTATAGTGGCCTGAGGCAATAGGGGAACAAGATTGGCAACATATGAGGAATTAGTGATATGATATTAAGTGCACAATGGGGGAATTTTTGAAGAACTAATATTAGAGCTCCGACTTCTGCTTTTTGAGTTGAGGATGTTTACGGAGAAAAGCGTTTATTCCATTGTTATCTGCACACCAAACCATGACTTCCTGATGTGCCTTACTATTAGTAAAAACAGTGAGAGTGTTTGGAATAGGTGCAAGCTGATTATAGTTTATTGCTTTCAGGGTAAGAGTTTTAAGGCTTGGAGACGAAAGTCTGAAGGAAAATGGAAAGTGTTTTATGTAATAAGATGCTGCTATTTGAAAGGATGAATTATGAGTATACACATGGTGTCATTTGCTCCGTTGGAAAAGGTAAATGGATTTTTATGACATCACAGCCCTGTAACTACAAAGCTTAATGACGGCCAAGAGAAATTAGGGAAATAATGGAGGCAAGTGGAGTGGCAATACGGTGTTTAGGCTGTGATGGCAAGTGGAGCCATTTAACAATCAATAGTTGGTTCTTGTTGGTTATTTGACCCAGTAGTGCTGTAGGGCTTAAAGGTGTTAACAAAATAAAGAGGTGTAAGGAATAGGAGAGATTCACATGATCCAGAAAATGCTAAAAGAACTTTTCATCAGCCAGTTGCAATAATTTCTGATGTTGTTTGTTAAGGACGTGTATGGAGGCAGGGGAGGAGTCTCCTGCCAGCAATAGAAATAAATGTTTTAACAAACAGGTAGGAATATCCAAAGAGGGCCGTAACCAATTGATATGTCCCAATACGTGCTGGAGCTGAGATGATGTTAATGGAGATGGAATACCCAGAGATGGCAAGGTTGGGCGAACTGTGGCGCCCATTAATTGAAACCCCAAGTAAGAATAAGGTTCTTTGTATTGAACCTTTTCTGGGGCTATATGAAGTCCTGCCCTTACAAGGACCTGTTGTAATTCTTGAATTGGGAGGTCTTAATTAGGTTCAGCTAACAAAATATTAAACTTGTAATGACATAATAGAAAGTGTAATGACATAATAGAAACTGTTGGAAAGGTTATAAAGCCATACTAATGTAATATTGACAAAGAGTGGGAGAATTCATTACACCTTGAGGAAGGATGATCCAATGATCGCGTTGAGTAGGCTGAGAGTTATTGTATTCGGGAACAGAAAAGGCAAAGTATGATCTGTCTTCTGGATATAGGGGAATGCTAAAAAAAAAAAAAAAAAAGGCAGTTCTTTAAATTAATAACAACTAAAGAATAGGTGTGGGGAATTAAACTTGGATTCGGGACATCTAATTGTAGGGGGCCCATAGGATTTAATTGTGCATTTATAGCTCTCAAATTGTACAACCACTGCCACTTACCAGATTTTGGGGGGATAGTAAAGCTAGGGGAATTCCAAGGGCTGTTGGATATTTCTGTGTGACCTGCCTCAATTGTTTTTGTACCAACTGTTGGATAATTTAAATTTTGTGCCAAGGAAGGGGCCATACAGGAGGGCCTTCTTTCCAACTAAGCTTAATGGGTTTAATAGGAGCAGTGGCCCTTAGGATAAATTTGTTTGAACTGATATATTAAAGTGAGCTAGCAAATCCCGTCCCCGAATGCTTAGAGGAATATCCATAACAAAAAGCATTACATATCCTTTATTACTGTCTTTATCAACAAAGCATAGGGACTTGCTGCTCCAATAGGCCTGCTGGGTACCTCCAATCCCCAGCAATCTATTATGTCTCAGGTATAAGGGCCACACCGGAGGCCAATGAGATAGGGTGATTATAATTACATCAGTTCCTGTGTCTATGAGTCCAGAAAATTGTACATTATTTACAGATAATGTCACTATTGTACATTAGTACCAGCTCGGTCAGGAGAAACCCACTCAGGTGGTGCTGATGGTATTCAGAGGCAGACAACAAAATAGAACAACAGAATGGATCTATCCGCGGGACCAACAGCCTGAGAGCTGAGAGGCTAACAGCGTTCCAGGCTGAAGGCCCCGAGCAGATTCTCATCTGTGTATTTATTTGCTCTTAGACAGGTGTTCTTATTAATAAACAGGTGTTCCATATTTACTCATAATGCAAGAATATACCAAGTAGGCAGCTGTTACCTGCCTACCACTATTACAAACTAAAAGGTATTCTCCACAAAGGAGCCATGGGGGCAGGGTAAACTTAATGTTTCTCAACACTATTGGTTGATTTTCCCCCCAGGTTTACAACCCAGTTGACAGTTGTAGAACCAAACGCCTTGTATTTTCTTTTAGCCTCCATTGCTTTGGGAACCCAATAAGATATTAAAACTAGCTGTACAATGGACATTCCCTTTTCTAATTTTAGATAATGATGAGCCCATGCCTGAACTTTTATTCTTCTGGTATAATAAGAGTTAATTAATTCTGGGACAACCATAAGTCCCATTTTTACCGTGTGGGATTTCCCTAATAACAGGCCACGATACCCAGAGGGCAGAGGAGCTTTGGTAAGAGTAGGAATTACATGTACTTCTCCTGGTATCTCAATTACACATTCTTTAGCTAGAATTAGGTCTAGAGTTGCACTACCAACTGTTGCTGCAGTTAACTGTGAAATGGATCACCAGGAGACTAGGTTTCTGTTACTTTGGAGATTCCTTGAGGCTCCAGGACTGGCCAAGTATGGGCCATAGTTGAGGGTCCCTGTTTGGTGTTCGGGGCCAGGGACGAGCCCCTCCTTAAGCTTTCCTGGTCCTTGCTTTCTTTGGACCGACATTGATTAGCCCAGTGATAACCCTTTTGACATTTAGGACATTTATGTGTTGGGCGTTTAAACTCTGATCTGCGTTCCTTTTGCATGTGTCCTACTCTACCACATTTAAAGCACTGAACAGAAGGGCGTAGGGCCACGGCCAGCAAGTTGACCTTCTGGATTTTTGTGTCTGCATTCTGACAAGCCCATATAAATTCAGCAAGACTCACTCCTGGGGTATTTTTAACTGGTTACAAGGCATTTTTGCAATTTTCATTAGTATTTTTATAGGCCAGTTGCATTAGCAACATATTGCATACATCATAATTATTAACCTGCTTCTCTAAGGCTCCTTGTAATCTTTCTGTAAAACTCATGTAAGGCTCTATGGCTCCCTGATGAATTGTGGAGAAGGACCCCTGTGGGGCACCTACTTCAGGGATTTTATTCCAGGTGTGTAGAACAGCTTGGGCAATTTGAGGAAGAGCCCACAGATCTAAAGCAGCTTGTTGTGCAGGGGTCAGGTAATTACCTTCTCCCTTAAGCATATCAACCGAAATAGGGATATTATGGTTTAAATTTTCTATGGCAAACATAGCACATTGGTTATAATGCTCATGCAACCAAACAGAATCTTGGGCTGTAGGCAACACCATCTTTATCAATGTTTTCCAATCCCAAGGGGTCATCTCATACCCTCCTCCTATACCCTCTATTATGCCTTTTGTAAAGAAACTGGAAACTCCGTTTTCTTTAATACTCCTTTTCAACTCCTTAAAAACCATAAAAGGCAGTTGCTCATGCTGGGGGGCTGGTGGGGGGGGGGGGTTGGTGGGGGGTTGGTTAGCAGCTCTATAACTGAAAATGCTACAATACCTTCTTCCTTTTATGCTTCCTTTATGAGATTTTCAATAATCCGGCGTCATTCTTGCCCTTCCTCACCTGGAGCAGTTTCACAGTACAGCCTGGACTGCTTCTTTTCTATGGGGGGCATTTTTGGTATTAAATCTGCCCAGGGTGTTTCTCTTTCCACTAAGGATCCTACTGCCACTCAGCAAAGATGCCAAGTATGCAACTGTGCTACAGTTACAACTCCTGTATCTTTTTACAGCCATCTTCCTATTCACTACCAGTCCCGAGAGTCCATGGACCCTTCCTCAGGGTACCATGGGCACCGATTGTAAATCACTTTTAAAAGGGAAGATAATTCAGCGTCAGAAACCTGACATCCTGTTTTGTGTAGCAAAAGAGCGAGGTATCACTTGTGAGCCGTTTGCAAAGCTGAAAAAGAATGACCCATGCCCTTGAAAAAACAAAGGATACCTCTGCCACAGGCTTTCAAAGCTGTGGTGCCTACCTGGCGAAGTGGACGTCTGATTTCCCATGCCAGGCTTGGAGAGGATATCTGCGGGGAGGGCCACGGAGGGAGGGTCCCTGTTTCGGCACCAACTGTCGTAGCCCACAGCCCCTCGGTAAAGAAAAACAAGACAGAGAAACAGCAAAGCAGTGGACAGTCCAGCCGAGAACTGATCCCAGCTGTTTGTTCCACAGCATATTTATTGAGGATGCCAGGAAGCGCCTAATTCATAATTAATCTGATTATAAACTATTAAGGACAAAGGTTCAGGCAGTGTTCCTTAGCAGAGGAGGTTTAGTAGAAAGCAAATGTGTCTTCTCAGAACATCAGAACTTCTATAGGGTACTCAGCATTCTTGAGTTCTGGCCAAGTCCATGATTGCTAAGTTCATCCAGAACCTCTTATCAAAAGTGTGTCTCAACCTATGATCTCATACTTCTGGGAACTTGCAGTAAGAAGTAGTCAAGAACATTTGAGGATGTTGAACTTCTCCACAGAAAATAAGCACTGCTCTGTATAAAAGCACATGGGCCCCATTTTTACCCATCTGCAAGCTGCTGGAGGAATCTTCATTGGGAATAAACTCATGGAGATGGGAGCAGGTATGTGGGTCTCCCATGGGCCATTGCAGTCTAGAATAGTAAACAGAAATCTATCAAGGCCAGAGTGGGATTCTTGGAGAGAAACCCAACGACTGAGCTGTGGGACTTTTTGGCCGCATAAGTCGAGAAGTAGCAGGTCCACTGCTGGCATGCCCAGGGGCCAGGATATCATAGTAGGACATGGCAGAGCTTTGGATTTATACCTGGTCTGCCAGATTTTACTTGGAGAGAACTGGAACTCCACTGGACAGTGTTAACAAAAGGAGTGACGTGATCTGACTCAAATCCTCTCTGGCCTCCCAAGGAATGCATGGGTGGAGGAGAGCTGTTGGGAGCTTTTACAGCTCTGCAGGTAAGGGGTGGTGGCCCAGGTGGTAATGGTGAGGATGTGGAATTGGCTGGATTCTGGTGCTCAAAGTCACAAGCTTTGGTTCCTTGGCAAATTATCTTTTTTGGTGCACTTCTTTCCCTGCTTATACCAGACAGATGGTATTTCTTTCTTTCTTTCTTTCTTTTTTTTTTTTTGAGACGGAGTCTTGCTCTGTCACCAGGCTGGAGTGCAGTGGCGCAATCTTGGCTCACTGCAACCTCCGCCTCCTGGGTTCAAGCGATTCTTCCACCTCAGCCTCCCGAGTAGTTGGGACCACAGGTGCGTGCCACCATGCCTGGCTAATTTTTTTGTATTTTTAGTAGAGACAGGGTTCCACCATGGCCAGGATGGTCTTGATCTCTTGACCTCGTGATCCGCCCCCTCGGCTTCCCAAAGTGCTGGGATTACAGGCGTGAGCCACCACGCCTGGCCCAGATAGATAGTATTTCTATATTTGTTTCTTTGTATTGCTGCATGCATTGCTGTACAATGCAATTATGCCTACACTTTGTACATAGTAGGTATTCAAACAATTTTGCCAGGCTGACAGGATAAATGTATGGGTTTCTATAAAGACAGGATCATTTCTGATTTGAAGGTAACATAACTGGGAGACAGTTTCAGCTCATGAATTTGCCTTAACTGGAAGCTTCCCCCTGGGATCACTGTCCTGGTGAGATAGGGTCCTTGTCTACATTTTTTCCAGTGTCCTCAGTGGCATAATTTGCCAATTTGATTTAAATATTTGTAGCCAAAGAACACAAAGATATGTTATAAAAGAAGGTGGTTAATGGAAGCAAGATGTTTTCTCAACAATGCAAAGACACTATTCACAACAGCCATGACCCAATCACCTCCCACCCGGCCCCTCCACCGACATGTGGGGATTACAATTCAAGATGAGATTTGGGTGAGGACAGAGCCAAACCATATCAGGTTTCCAAAGCATGGTCAAATAATCTTCACTCGAGTAATCACATATCATCAGCCAAGATAGAAAACCAACCTAGGTTTCCATCGACAGATGAATGAATTTAAAAATGTGGTGTATATACACAAAAGAATACTTTTTAGCATCAAAAAGAAAAAAATTCTGTCATTCGAGGCAACATGGATAAGCCTAGAGGACATTATATTAAGTGAAATAAACCAGGCACAGAAAGACAAACTTCACATGGTTCTCACTCATTTGTGGGCCCTAAAAATTAAAACAACTGGAGACAATCCAAGATGGCTGAATAGGAACAGCTCTGGAGTGCAGTTCCCAGTGAGAACGCAGAGGGTGAGTGATCACTGCATTTCCAAACGAATTTTTACTGCCTGCAGACCAGGAGATTTCTGGGCGGACAGCGGGTCTCCGCACAAAAACACACACAAATCTGGGCGCCTAGAACACCTGGGAGACAGAGTTGCCCATTCAACTGAAAAAAAGGGGGCTGAAACAGGGAGCCAGGTGATCTGGCTTGGCGGGTCCCACCCCCCACAAGGATCAGTAATCTGAAACACTCTGGATTGAGAGTTTCACAGCAAGGACAGCTGGATCTGGGACAGTCCGGCTCTGTGGGGGGGAAGGGCATCCGCCATTACCGAGGCAGTCCACCACTACCCAGGCAGTCTGCCATTACCAAGGCAGTCCACCATTACCAAAGCAGTCTGCCATTACCGAGGCAGTCCACCGTTACTGAGGCAATCCGCCATTACGCAGACAGTCCTCCATTACTGAGGCAGACTGCCATTACTGAGGCAGTTCTAACTATACCTCTATAAACAAAACTGCAAGGAAGTTCACACAGCAGCTGGGCAAAGCCCACGGCAGCTCAGCAATGCCTCTGTTGGGAGACCGTGACTCGGCTACCTCCTTACTGGGCAGGGCATCTCTGAAAAAAGGCAGCAGCATGTCAGGAACTTATAAATAAAACCCCACCTTCCCAGGACAGAGCACCTGGGAAAAAAGGCTGTAATGAGTTCCGCTGCAGCAGACTTAAAAGTACCCTGCCCTGCAGCTCTGAACAGAACAATGGAGCTCACAGCTCAGCACTTGAGCTCCTATAAGGGATAGACTGTCTCCTCAAGCAGCTCCCTGACCCCCATATATCCAAAGAGACACCTCATAAAGGAGAACTCAGGTTGACAGCTGACGGGTATCCTTCTGGGACAAAGATAACAGAATAAGAAACTGGCAGCAACCCTTACTGTTCTGCAGCTGCTGCAGGTGATCCCCAGGCAAGCAGGGTCTGGACTGGACCTCCAGCAGTCCTACAGCAGAGGGGCCTGTTAGAAGGAAACCTAAAAAAGAAATAACTTCATCATCAACAAAAAGGACATTCACTCAGAGACCCCATCTGAAAGTCACCAACTACAAAGACCATAGGTAGATAAATCCACAAAGATGGGAAGAAACCAGCGCAAAAAGGATGAAAATACCCAAAACTAGAACACCTCTTGTCCTACAAGGGATCACAACTCCTCACCAGCAAGGGAACAAGGCTGGATGGTGAATGAGTCTGATGAATTGACAGAAATAGGCTTCAGAAAGTGGGTAATAACAAACTTCTCTGAGCCAAAAGAACATGCTCTAACCCAATGCAAAGAAACTAAGAACCTTGAAAAAAGGTTTGATAAAATGCTAATGAGAATAAACAGCTTAGAGAAGAATATAAATGAATTGATAGAGCTGAAAAACACAACACGAGAACTTCACGAAGCATATACAAGTTTCAATAGCCGAATCGACCAAGCAGAAGAAAGGATATCAGAAATTGAAGATCAAGTCAATGAAACAAAACGAGAAGGCAAGATTAGAGGAAAAAGAGTAAAAGAAACGAACAAAGCCTCCAAGAAATATGGGATTACGTGAAAAGACCTAATCTACATTTGATAGGTGTACCTGAATGTGATGGAGAGAATGAATCAAAGCTGGAAAACATTTTCAGGATATTATCCAGGAGAACTTCTCCAACCTAGCAAGGCAGGCCAATATTCAAGTCCAGGAAATACAGAGAACACCACAAAGATATTCCTCAAGAAGAGCAACCCCAAGGCACATAATCGTCAGATTCACCAGGGTTGAAATGAAGGAAAAAATGCTAAGGGCAACCAGAGAGAAGGATCGATATACCCACAAAGGGAAGCCCATCAGACTCACAGCAGATCTCTCAGCAGAACCCTACAAGCCAGAAGAGAGTGAGGCCCAATATTCAACATCCTTAAGGAAAATAACTTTCAACCTAGAATTTCATATCCAGCCAAACTAAGCTTCATAAGCGAAGGAGAAATAAAATCTTTTATGAACAAGCAATTGCTCAGAGATTTCATCACCACCATGACTGCCTTACAAGAGCTCCTGAAAGAAGCACTAAACAAGGAAAGGAACAACCAGTACCAACCACTCCAAAACGTACCAAATGATAAAGAGCATTGACACAATGAAGAAACTGCATCAACTAATGTGCAAAACAACCAGCTAGCATCAAAATGACAGGATCAAATTCACACATAACAATATTAACCTTAAATGTAAATGGTCTAAATGCCCCAGTCGAAAGACATAGACTGGCAAACTGGATAAAAAGCCAAAACCCATCAGTGTGCTGTATCCAGAAAACCCATCTCACATGCAAGGATAGACATAGGCTCAAAATAAAGGGATGGAGGAAGATTTACCAAGCAAATGGAGAGCAAAAAAAAGCAGGAGTTGCAATCCTACTTTCTGATAAAATAGACTTTAAACCAACAAAGATCAAAAGAGACAAAGAAGGGCATTACATAATGGTAAAAGGATCAATGTAACAAGAAGAGCTAACTATCCTAAATATATACGCACCCAATACAGGAGCACCCAGATACATAAAGCAAGTTCTTAACGACCTACAAAGAGACTTAGACTCCCACACAATAATAGTGGGAGACTTTAACACTCCACTGTCAATATTAGACATATCAACGAGACAGAAGATTAACAAGGATAACCAGGACTGGAACTCAGATCTGGACCAAGCAAACCTAATAGACATTTACAGAACTCTCCACCCCAAATCCACAGAATATACATTCTTCTCAGCACCACATCACACCTACTCTAAAATTGACCTCTTAACTGGAAGTAATCACTCCTCAGCAAATGCAAAAGAACAGAAATCATAACAGTCTCTCAGACCACAGTGCAATCAAATTAGAACTCAGGATTAAGAAACTAATTCAGAACTGCACAACTTCATGGAAACTGAACAACTGGCTCTTGAATGTTGACTGGATAAACAATGAAATGAAGGCAGAAATAAGGATGTTCTCACAAACCAACAAGAATGAAGACATAACATATCAGAATCTCTGGGGCACATTTATAGCAATAAATGCCCACATGAGAAGCAAGGAAAGATCTAAAATCGACACCCTATCATCAAAATTGAAAGAGCTAGAGGAGGAAGATCAAAAAACTCAAAAGCTAGCAGAAGACAAGAAATAACTAAGATCAGAGCAGAACTGAAGGAGACAGAGAAACAAAAAAAGCCTTCAAAAAATTAATAAATCCAGGAGCTGGTTTTTTGAAAAGATCAACAAACTAGACCACTAGCCAGACTAATAAAAAGAAAAGAGAGAAGAATCATATAGATGCATAAAAAATGATAAGGGGGATATCACCACGGATTCCACAAAAATACAAACCATCATCAGAGATTATTACCAACAACTCTATGCACATAAACCAGTAAACCTGGAAGAAATGGATAAATTCCTGGACACTTGCACCCTCCCAAGCCTAAACCAGGAAGAAGTCAAAACCCTGAATAGACCAATAACAAGGGCTGAAGTTGATACAGCAATTAATAGCCTACCAACCAAAAAAAGCCCAGGTACAGCTGGGTTCACAGACGAACTCTACCAGAGATACAAAGAGGAACTGGTACCACTCCTTCTGAAACTATTCCAAACAATCCAAAAAGAGGGGAATCCTTCCCAAATCAATTTATAAGACCAAACATCATCCTGATGCCAAAACCTGCAGAGACTCAACAAGAAAAGAAAATTTCAGGCCAATAACCATGATGAACATAGATGCAAAAGTCTTCAATAAAATACTCACAAACCAATTGCAACAGCACATCAAAAAGCTTATCCGTCACGATCAAGAAGGCTTCATCCCGGGGATGCAAGGCTAGTTCAAGATACACAAGTCTATAAACGTAATTCACCACATAAACAGAACCAAAGGCAAAAACCACATGATTATCTCAATAGATGCGGAGAAGGCCTTCAACAAAATTCAACAGCCCTTTATGCTAAAAACTCTCAATAAACTAGGTATTGACGGAACATATCTCAAAATAATAAAAGCTATTTATGACAAACCCACAGCCAATATCATGCTGAATGGGCAAAAACTGAACTGGAAGCATTCTTTTTGAAATCTGGCACTAGACAACGATGCCCTCTCTCACCACTCCTATGGAAGTTCTAGCCAGAGCAATCAGGCAAGAAAAAGAAAGAAAGGGTATTCGATTAGGAAGGGAGGAAATCAAATTGTCTCTATTTGCAGACAACATGATTGTATATTTAGAAGACCCCATTGTCTCAGCCCAAAATCTCCTTAAACTGATAAACAACTTCAGCAAAGTCTAGGATACAAAATCAATGTGCAGAAATCACAAGCATTCGTATACACCAATAACAGACTTAAAGAGAGCCAAATCAAGAACGAACTGCCATTCACAACTGCTACAAAGAGAATAAAATACCTAGGAATACAACTAACAAAGGATGTAAAGGACCTCTTCAAGGAGAACTACAAACCACTGCTCAAGGAAATAAGAGAGGACACAAACAGTTGGAAAAACATTCCCTGCTAATGGTTAGAAAGAATCAATATTGTGAAAATGGCCATACTGCCCAAAATAATTTATAGATTCAATGCTATCCCCATCAAGCTACCTATGATCCTCTTCACAGAATTGGAAAAAAACACCTTAAACTTCATATGGAACCAAAAGAGAGCCCGAATAGCCAAGTCAATTCTAAGCAAAAAGAGCAAAGATGGAGGCATCACACTACCTGACTTCAAACTATACTATAAGGCTACAGTAATCAAAACAGCATGGTACTGGTACCAAAACAGAGATATAGACCAGTGGAACAGAACAGAGGCCTCGGAGGCAACACCACACTTCTACAACCATCTGATCTTTGACAAACCTGACAAAAACAAGCAATGGGGAAAGGATTCCCTGTTTAATAAATGGTGTTGGGGAAAACTGGCTAGTCATGTGCAGAAAGCAGAAACTGGACCGCTTCCTGACATGTTACACTAAAATTAACTCCAGATGGATTAAAGACTTAAATACAAAAACCCTAGAAGAAAACCTAGGCAAAACCATTCAGGACGTAGACATAGGCAAGAACTTCATGACTAAAACACCAAAAGCATTGGCAACAAAAGCCAAAGTAGACAAATGGGATCTAATTAAACTCCAGAGCTTCTGTACAGCAAAAGAAACAACCATTAGAGTGAACCAGCAACCAAAAGAATGGGAAAGATTTTTGCAACCTACCCATCTGACAAAGGGCTAATATCCAGAATCTACAAAGAACTAAAACAGATTTACAAGAAAAAAACAAACAAACCCATTCAAAAGTGGGCAAAGGATATTAACAGACATTTTTCAAAAGAAGACATATATGAGGCCAACAAACATATGAAAAAATGCTCATCATCACTGGTCATTAGAGAAATGCAAATCAAAACCACATTGGGATACCATCTCACACCAGTTAGAATGGCGATCATTAAAAAATATGGAGACAACAGATGCTGGAGAGGGTGTGGAGAAACAGGAACACTTTTACACTGTTGGTGGGAGTGTAAATTAATTCAACCACTGTGGAAGACAGTATGGCAATTCCTCAAGGGCCTAGAAATAGAAATTCCATTTGACCCAGCAATCCCATTACTGGGTATATATCCAAAGGATTATAAATCGTTCTATTGTAAAGATACATGCACACATATATTCATTGCAGCACTGTTTACAATAGCAAAGACCTGGAACCAACCCAAATGCCCATCGATGATAGACTGGACAGGAAAAATTAGGCACATATACACCATGGAATACTATGCAGCCATCAAAGACTATGAGCTCGTGCCCTTTGTAGGGACATGGATGAACCTGGAAACCATCATTCTCAGCAAACTGATACAAGAACAGGAAATCAAACACTGCATGTTCTCACTTATAGGTGGGTGTTGAACAATGAGAACTCATGGACACAGGGAAGGGAGCATCACACACTGGAGTCTGTTGGGGGGCCAGGGGAGGGACAGCGAGGGGTAGGGAGTTGGGAAGGGATAACATGGAGAGAAATGCCAGATATAGGTGATGGGGATGGAGGCAGCAAACCACATTGCCATGTATGTACCTATGGAACAATCCTGCATTTTCTTCACATGTACCCCAGAACCTAAATTGCAATAAAAAATATATATATATATATGTATGTATGTGTGTGTGTGTATATATATATATATATATATATGTGAAGTAGGTGAAAGTTCTTGAGGAAAAAAGCCATGGAACACTTGAAGATTACACTGGGATGAAGAGAATTAACTTTATTGAACCCAGATCTGAAAAGCAGGGCTCACTCAGGAGAAATTCCACTCACAGGCCAGCACATTCGCTCTGGAGTGGTGCGCCCCTGAGCTGCTCAACGTATGGAACTGACAGGTTCTGTCTTTCCACCTTTATTTAGCAGGCATGGATGTGTTTTTCATTGTCTTCACCACATGTTCTCTCCTCGGCATATGTTGCAATTATTGATTTGTAGAGCATTAAAAAGAAACAAAGCAAACCTCCAAGAACAGCAGAATTTGGCCAGAGCGAAAAGCAACTCAGAATTTGAAGTGAACTTACTCAAAGCAGGGCAAGAAGACAGACGCTTACGAAAATGCCTTTTGTTTGAACCAAAGACTGGAGCCAAAGCGACTGTGTCCAGAAGCCTCTTTTTATGGATGAGTCTCCAATCTCAACCTGCAAGAAGCCAGCTGGATGAGGGGGAGGCTGGCAGCTGCATCTCAGCGAGCTGAAGCCACAAACCCATCCTGCTTTGGCACTGGAGTCTCAAGCCCCATGAGCTTGGAGCGTTCTAACAAATTCCACATCCATGACAGTGTATCTATCCCTGAGTTTAGGGCAATGTGCATTCCAGGCACACTGTGTCCATTAACTTAGTGACACATGCTATTGTTCTACTGATTGCATCAGCCCTTGTCTCAATTACCCAAAGATGCCGTGACTATAGGACTCCAGATTTACATTTTAAAGGCTTCCCCCACCCCAGGCCCAGCCCCCAACACCCCGCCTGAGACACCGGTGACTTGCGCCACAGAAGCCCTCTGTGTGCCTGTCCCCCACGTTTTCCAGGAGTAGCCCCTGTCCTGATTTCTAACAGCACAGATCAATCCAGGAGAGACCACTCAGAGCACAATCACCTTGTTATCACACGTGCAGTCAGTAAGTGAATGTGTTGTCTATCCTATCCCCCATGTTTCAGTCACTTCTCCACTTAGAGACAACAGAGCTGAGAGACACTGGTCTCATTGCCAGGGTTTGATTCTGGCCTGGCCGTTGCTTATCCCCATGAGGCTTCTGTTTCCTCATCTTTAAAATGAGGGCAAAAACATCAGATTACCCCAAGGAGTAAATAAGATAATGTGTGGGACATATCGCATAAACGGCTCCCCCAGCCCATAGGAAGCAGCCTCAGTCCCTTCCCCTTCCTTCTTCCTTTCCTCTATTCATTCCTGCTGCTCTTCCTTTTCTTTCACTCATTCATTCTTTCTGTTCGTCTTCATCAGCAGTGCCTCCTGGAAGCAGTTCTGGCCTTGGCAGCCGCTGGCACAGCCACTTTCCAGGAGGACGGGCCCTGGCAGCTCTGGGGCTCTCACCCTCCCTGGTTCTCACGCCATACCCAGGGAACCACTCACAGGGCAGCCCCAGAACTCGATAAGGCAGGCATGGTGGTGGCAAGGTCTGCGGTTCCCACCTGCCCTGTCCAGATCCTTCCCATGAGGCCGCCCTGGTTCCAGACTCCTCCCTTTCAATGCCCCACCCCATGCCACCTTCTGCAGCAAATGGCACCACCAGCCCCCATGTTCCCTGGCATTTCCTCCCTCAGCCTGGCTTTCAATCCATTTCCTGATCCTTTCACGTTCCTTACTTTTGGATATCTAAAACATGCCCCTTCTCCTTCCCTATTTCCACAGCCTTCATTCATTCCAACATTTTTCCTCTTGGATTACAAGGGTCTCCTCATCACAGATGCTGTGTCCAATCTGGGTTCTCAAAAGTGTATCTCCCAGGTCAGATCCAGCCCCTCCTACTCCTCCAGTCCCACTGCCCATCCCCTGACCCCCCAGGAAGTCCCCAGTGCACCATCTCCCTCCTACCTGGCACCTCAGCTCACACCCCACCAGAGATGATCCACCCTTTTCACCTCCCCACCGTGGCCCAGATCACCACCCCCTGGACTCCAAACTTGTAGTTGGCAGCAAGTCCTCTGCCACTGGCCAGTGTGCTTGGCGATGGGGGCACAGTCGCATGCAGTCTCTGCTCCTGGGAATATCCTGGTTTGCACTGAAGAGAGAAGTGACGAGGCAGTGCCTGTTTCCCAGGATCCTCCCTGCCTGTGCTGCACATGCTGAGCTGCACATTAGGCAGGGTGGGGCATGCTGGGTCACAGGAAAGCACACGGAATGGTCCTCACCACCTGGAGTCCGTGGTCTGGTGTTGTGAGCGCATGAGCAGGGGAGGTTGCAAAGGTTTCCAGGTGGCACCCATGGGTTTAGCTGTCTCCTTAGTCCAAAGCATCCCTCACCACGGGTGCTTAGCCATGGCAGCCTCCATTAAGAGATTCTCATGCTCTGGGCACTTCAGTGGGGGATCACAGAGAAATACCTTCACCCCTATGCCGCTCAGTCAGGCTGGGGCTGGATGGGCTGGGGCTCACTGCTGGACACTAAAGTGGTATGTTCCGAGGCTCGGGGTCACTGTCTAACCTGTCGGCAGCCCTGTTACAGATCATTGAGCAGCTCATTGTCCACCTCTCTGACCAGCCTGTGAAATGCACAGCCTCCAGAAAGTGTAGTCTGAGCAGGACACTCTGCAGCCCCCTCCCTCACACCAGAGCCCCCAGAAGGGATTTCATGATTGTCCTAATGTTGCCTCACCTAGAACTAAAAAGAGACTGTGACGCGAGTATACCTATGTAACAAACCGGCACATTTCCCTGAACCTAAAATAAAAGTTTTCCAAAAAAGAAAAAAGAAATTAAAACAATTGTACTCATGGAGGTAGAGAGTAGAAGGATGGTTTCCAGAGGCTGGGAAGGGTAGTCGCAGGTAGGAGGAAGTAAGAAAGAATACTGCATGTTCTCATTCATATGTGGAAGCTAAAAAAGCTGATCTCGGCCTGGCGTGGTGGCTCACGCCTATAATCCCAGCACTTTGCGAGGCTGAGGCAGACGGATCATGAGGTCAGGGGTTCGAGACCAGCCTGGCCAACATGGTGAAACCCCGTCTCTACTAAAAATACAAAAATTAGCTGGGCGTGGTGGCAGCTGCCTGTAATCCCAGCAACTCGGGAGGCTGAGGCAGGAAAATCGCTTGAACCTGGGAGGCAGAGGTTGCAGTGAGCCGAAATCGTGCTATTGCACTCCAGCCTGGGCAACAGAACAAGATTCCATCTAAAAAAAAAAAAAAAGCGAATCTCACAGAAGTAGAGAGTTTAACAAGGGTTGCCGGAGATTGGGAAGGGTCACGGGGAGGGGTGGATAGCCAGAAGTTGGTTACCCGATACAAAAGTACAGCTAGACAGGAGGAGTAAGTTCTAGTGTTCTGTAACACTGCCGGTGACTGTAGCCAACAGTAACTTATTGTTTATTTTCAAATAGCTGGAAGAGAGCATCATGAATGTTCCCAACACGAAGAAATGAAAATTGTTTGAGGTGATGATATGCTTATCTTGATTTGAGCATTACACATTGTAAACATGCATTAAAGCATCACACTGTATCCCATAAATATGTGCAATTATCATGTCAATTTAATAGACGAATAGCTTTGTTTTTGTCTAAGATCTACTGATAACACTGCTGATTCATGCCCTTGACCACCTGTAAAGGGGTGCTGCTAATATCTCATGTTGTATCAGATAGAGTTGTGACACTGATAGAAAAATGACTGTGAAATTGAGTTTTGACAAATACAGAGTATTATTTGAATGCTTTGTACAGTATGTTCACATGTTAGATTGAGTCAACTGTAGGTCCTAATCTTAAACTTGCCCTGGCAAACATTTGCTCAGTTTATGCTGTGTTTCCCCACCAGCACAGAGAGGAGGACGCCTTTCTCTCGAATGACAAAAGCAGTTTTAGGGCCACAAAACAGGCAGCCCATACATGAGGCCTGCTGGCTTTGACAAAGTTCCTTCAGTGCTATGCTATGTAAATAAACCAGCAGGCACAAAAGCCAGGAGTCCCAGGACCATGCTGCTAAACAGATTTTCTAAGTCTAGAGCTGCAGATGGTGGTGTCTTATCCCTGTTGGAGAACCTGGCAGGATTCCAACCCCCAGTTCTGTAACACGGTAAATCCCTACTGGATACTGCATGTAAATTATAATTACTTGTAAACTGTATTTATTGGCTCAATATGCCATTTTCATATGGACTCTGAGGATTAATTTTTTTTTCCTCTTGATAAGTGTGACAAAAGCAGTACTTGAACAGAAAAGGGCTGTTTGTTCCGTATGAGAACTTTAGTTTAGATTCCATAATGTTTTTGTTGCATCAACGTGGTAGCAACTGAGGACAGGGGCTGGTAGTCAGTGGGTTTTATTTTGTCCACCTCTCTACCATAGACATTTGCAATTGATCCTGACTTGGGCCCATCCCTCCTCTATACCAAAATTCATCTTCTATTGTACACCATGCTATAGTGTCTGGGTATAGATTTGCTACTCCACTTGTATGCTGGGTAAGCATTCAGGAAAAACGTTTAATGTTTCCTCTTTTTTTGTTTCTGAGATGAAGTTTCACTCTTGGCCCCAGGCTGGAGTGCAATGGCGTCATCTCGGCTCACTGCAACCTCCGCCTCCCAGGTTCAAGCGATTCTCTTGCCCCAGCCTCCCGAGTAGCTGAGCTTACAGGTTTGCACCACCATATCTAGCTAATTTTTGTATTTTTAGTAGAGACGGGATTTCGCCATGTTGGCCAGGCTGGTTTCGAACTCCTGACCTCAGGGGACTCTTCCACCTCAGCCTCCCAAAGTGCTAGGATTATAGGTATAAGCCACCATGACTGGCTGTTTTTTTGTTGTTGTTGTTGGTGGTGGTGTTTTTGAGATGGAGTCTTGCTCTGTCACCCAGGCCAGAGTGCTGTGGTGTGATCTTGGCTCACTGCAACCTGTGCCTCCGAGGTTCAAGCTATTTTCCTGCCTCAGCCTCCCAAATAGCTGGAGTTATAGGCATGCGCCACCATGCCTGGTTAATTTTTGTATTTTTAGTAGAGACAGGGTTTCACCATGTGTTGGCCAGGCTGGTTTCAAACTCCTGACCTCATTCGATCTGCCCACCTCAGCCTCCCAAAGTGCTGGGATTACAGGCACGAGGCACTGCACCTGACCCGTTAAATGTTTTCTGCAGCAAACTAGTACCATAAGACAAATAAAAAATATAACTGACTATATGTAGCCAAATGAAAGACGCTCACATCTTTTTTCCCTCTCTTTTGTTACTTGCTCCTTAAACCTAGACAGGACACATATGCCCTGAGAGCTGTAAAAGCTCTTGGCACAGCCATCTGGTCCTTGTGAAATGAAAAGGAGACTGAGTCCAAGAGAACCAGATGCCTTCTCAGGGGCACACATCAAAGAGTGGCAGAGCAAGGACTAGACCCACCCTTGAGCATGTTGAGTGCCTGCTCTACTCTGACTCACCAACATTGATCTGTCCATCAGGGCCCTTGGGTTTATCTGCAGGCCAGACTTGCACTGATGGATGTTCCATGGGATGGTTTAATTTATGTGTTGGCTTGGCTAGGCCACTGTATCCAGTTGTTTGGTCAAACGCTTAGTAAAGATGTTGCCGTAATGGTGTTTTTCACATGAGATAAACATTTAAATCAGCTGACTTTGAAAAAGGCAGATTACCTTCCATAATGTGGATAGGCCTCATTCAATCAATTAAAGGCTGTAAGAGAAAAGGCTGAGGTCCCCTGAAGCGGAGCGAATTCTGCCTTCAAAGGGCCTTTGGACTCAGGACTGCAACACCAACACCTGCTGCAATTTCCAGCCTGTTGGCCAGCCCTACAAATGTCAAGACTTGTCGGCCCCAATTGCATCAGCTGATTCCTTACAATCTTTCCTTTTCTCCCTCTCTCTTTCTCTCTCCATATAGATATATAAACATATTCTACTGGTTTTGTCTCTCTGGGGAACGCTTACACATTCCATACATTCAGCATTTGTGGAATTCCAAAGGGGCTGCAGTAACATTTTTTGCATGTTTAAGAAGAATGAGCTCACTATGGAAATTAATCATACAGACAAAATTGTCTGGGGAAGACTGATGATTGAGGAGTGTACATTTGTGAAGGAAGAAGGAAAGGACTCTGTTGTGACACGTCTCTCCTCCATGACCCCCGTTGTCCACCTGGAGGCAGCAGCAGTCCCCTGGGCACAGTGCTGAGATGAAGAGTAACTAACTAGAGCCCTCAGGAGAAATGCTTTGTAATGAGATATCTCAGGCCTGACTTGGGAAGTGTGCAGAAAGATCTAGAAGGTGTCAAAGGAAACCAGAGCTGGATAGAAGTTTAAGTTGTGAAGACAACTTTATTAAAAACTATTGAGAAGAGAGATATCAGGTATAAAACTTTGCTCCATTTCAAATACACCAGGGATTAGGGGAAATTTATAGCCAAGGAGCAGGAAGTTGGTGGATGAAAAATTGCTAAGAGGAGACATCAAGTCTGGGGGATAGTCTGGCTGAATCAGCCTCACAGAATTCCTGCTGAAGGCAGGCCAGGGTAGTCAGACACCAAGGATGGGAACTGAAGAATTTTGATCAAATATTGAGGGTGATTGTGTGTCCAGGGTGGGGGAGTCTTGCTAGACTGTGTTGGCAGGTTGCTAAAACTGGATTTAACAAGACGGGGCACATGGGCCTAGGAGAAGATTCTGAAGCTGACTAGAGTTTGCCCAAGCAAAGACTCTTTGTCAGAGGAAGCCATTCATTGCCAATCTTCCAGTGGCTCTGAACTCTGGCTGCGTATGAGCGTCACTCATGCCTGCTGGCCCATCCAGACCAACTGAATCTCAGGGTCCGGGGCCAGGCCTTGCTGTTTTTAGAGTGCTCCCCAAGTGAGATGATAATGCACAGCCAGCGGTGAGAACCATGGACCCCTTCCAAGTCAGGAGGAAATCATTTTCCTGCGATGTGTAGATCTGCCATTTTCAGCATTTCACTAACAATCACAGCTGGCCTGACTGCTTGCAGGGAAAAGTAAGCCTGAAAAATACTTTTCTGTCCTCGAGGCCATTAATGAGAATAAAGGAGTCCCACAAAATGGGAAGAATGATCCAGGAATAAAACCTAAAAATAGAGTCCTGATATCCTGGGAAGTCGAATTTAGCATCAGAAGTTTTTGAGAAAAAAAAGTACAGAAGAGGGGAAAAGGATTCTGAAAGACTAGACCTCGATAAAGTGTCTGAAAGACCTCCCCTAGAAGTGGGGCCAGAAATCCCGGAAGCATTACCACAAGCCAATCTACGTGGAAAGACAGGAAAACAAGGCTTGGGTGCCTGCATGCAAGGGAACTGAGACATGTTTGCAAAAAAACACCTGGCAAGTGATTTCCAGGCTCCTTCTGGGGACTTGGCACTGGATTTTATGTATGAATGGATGTGATTGGGCTGGTTAGGGCGTGTGTTATCCCTCTGGAATTTAGAGGCACGTCTTGGCAAATGCTTGCTGACACTTCGTACACCTGTTGACTTTCACATATCCCTGCTGATTTGAATGAAAGGGATGCCTGTATGTTCTGATCTTGGAGGGCATCATTCCATGTCCCTACTAGAAAAGATGTCTCAAACATTTTCTGTGACGTGACTGGTTCACATCTTCTACTTACTTTAAATTTTCTTTGTCTTTTTAAGTTGTGAGAGTTCTTGTCATATTTTCAATACAAAATTCTTTGATTTAAGCATTGCAAATATTTTCTCCCAGATGGTGGCTTGCCTTTCATTATTTCATAATAATGCAGAAGAACAAAGGTTTTACATTTCCAATTCAATATTTTTCCTTTACAGTTTTTGCATTTTGTATTCTAAGAATCCTTTGAGTAGCCCAAAGTTGCAAAGATTTGCTCCTGTATTTCCTTACTGAAGTTTTGTAGTTTTAAGCTTTAAATTTAGGTTGGTAGATCATTTTAGTTTATTTTTATATAGGGTTTGATATTCGTTGGTTTGATGTTAATTTTTTTTATTTGTCTATCTAGTTGATCCATTGGCATGTGTTCAAAAGATTTTCCTTTCTCAATTGAATTGTTTTGGCACTTTATTTTGTTTTGGGTCGGAGTCTTGCTCTGCCACCCAGGCTGGAGTGCAGTGGTGCAATCTTGACTCCCTGCAACCTCTGCCTTCCAGGTTCAAGCAATTCTCCTGCCTCAGCCTCCCAGAGTAGCTGGGATTACAGGTGCCCACGATCATACCCAACTAATTTTTGTATTTTTAGTAGGGACGGGGTTTCACCATGTTGGCCAGCCTGGTCTCGAACTCTTGACCTCAAGTGATTCACCCGCCTTGGCATCTCAAAGTGCTGGGATTACAGGCATGAGCCACTGCACCCGGCCTGTTTTGGCACATTCATAAAAAATAAATTTCCACATATATTTGAGTGTATTTCTGGACCCTGGTTTGCTCCATTTATCTCTGTCTTTGCCCAAACAAGGCTTTCTTATTGTGACCATATAGTAGGTCCTGAAATAAGGTAGTGTTAGGCACCTGATTTTGATCTTCTGCTTTAAAAATTGCTTTGATTATTCTAGGTTATTTGCAGTGCCATAAAAATTTAGAACCAATTTGTTAGTTTCTACAAACAGACTACTAGAATTTTTTCGGATTGAATTGAATCTATAGATCAATAGGGGGAGAATTCCATCTTAATAATAGTGAGACTTTCAACATGGACAGGATATATTTGCCCTTCTAGTTAGGCCTTCTTTAATGCCTCCTACCAATGTTTTGTAGTTTTCAGTGAAGAAGTCTTGGATATCTTTTTTTATATTTATTACTAGCACAGGGGTAAAAGGAGCTTTCCTTTTTTCCTCTGAAGGTTGATGAAAGGAGTCTGCTAAACTTGACAACAGACAGATTAACAGGAGAAAAGGCATACGGATTTACTAAGGTGCATGTACATGAGAATCATACAAGGTATGAAAATTCGAAGAAGGGCAGGTGGTTGAAGATTGAATGCCCCCTTCATAGGGGAGAGGAAGGTGGCAGATGTAAGGAATTTGGGAGGAAAAGTAAATTATATTTAGGAGAGATGACTGGGCCCAAAAAACAGGCAATAGCCTGGGACAAGTCCCTCTGAGCTCTGGGAGAGATGGCAACAAGTTATGGGAAGGTGAGGTATGGAACTGCACCATGAGCAAAGTTTGCCTTATACAGATGAAATTTCTAGAATAGCCCACAGAAGAGTACATAGTGACAACTTTTATTTTTTCTTTGGTGATTAATCTCTCCTGCTTCATGAGAGTTCAGACAGAATATTAAAGGCAATTGTTTTTCTTTGAGAATAACTTCCCTCAGTTAGATACGGGAACTTCAGAGAGAGCCCCTCCCTGCACTTGTGGGAAGAAACAAGGGAATGTCAGAGAGACCTTGATTTGGAGGCCGAGTCCAAGGCCTTCCATTTAATTCAAAGCATTCAGCATGCCAAAGCGCCATACTCTAGAGTATCATTTTCTGAGCCTCAACATTAGGTATTTTATAGTTTATAGCACCACTGTAAATGAAAAATATTAAATATAAGGATACAATTGATTTTTGTTTGTTATTGTAGTATACTGCAAACTTGTACATTAATTTATCCGTTCTCGTAGCTGTTCTTTAGATTCCCTGGAATTCTCTTTTATTGTGATAAGAGCACTTTATACGAGGTCTTAACAAACCTCTCAACAATTTTTAAGCATGCAATACATTATTGTGGACAGTGTTGTAGGCAGATATTTAGAACTTATTCATCTTGATTGCCTGAAACTTTAAGCCTATTGATTATTAACTCCCATTTCCCCTCCCACAAGGCCCTGGTAATCATCATTCCATTCTTTGATTCTATGAATTCAACTGTTTTAGATGCCTCATATAAATGGAATCATGCACTGTTTCTGAGACTGGCTTATTTCACTTAGCATAATGTCCTCAAGGTTCATCTATGTTGTCACATATTATAGAACTTCTGTCTTTTAAAAGGCTGAATAGTACTTCACTTTTTTTTTTTTTTTTTTTTTTTTTTTTTCTGAGACCGAGTCTCGCCCCGTCACCCAGGCTGGAGTAAAATGGTGAGATCTTGGCTCACTGCAACCTCTGCCTCCTGGGTTCCAGTAATTCTCCTGCCTCAGCCTACTGAGTAGCTGGGATTATAGGCTGAGCCACCATGCCTGGCTAAGGCTGAATAGTATTTCATTGTATGTATAGACCACATTTTCTTTATCCACTTCTCTGTCAAAGGACATTTACATTTTTCCCATACTTTGGCTCTTGTGAATGGTGTCGCAATGAATATAGAGGTGTTAGTGTCTCTTCAAGATTCTGATTTCAATTCTTTTGGATTAATACCCAGAAGTAGGATTGCTGGATCGTATAATTCCCTGGGATTTTTCTATGTAAATAGTCATATTATCTGCAAATAGAGAAACATTTTTACATCTTCCTTTCCACTCTTTATTCTTTTATTTCCTTTCTTTGCCTTATTGCAATGACTAAGATTTTCAAACAATGTTGAACAGATGTGGTAAAATCAGGCATCTTTCATTTTTTTTTCTCAATCTTAGAGAAAAAAACAATTCAGTGTTTTGTTTACTCCACATTTCTGCTGATTCCCTTTATAAGTCTGAGGAAGTTCCCTACTGTATCTAGTTTGTTTATCACACATGAATGTAGAATTTTGTCAAATGTTTTCTTTGTATCTATTGAATTAATCACGTTTTAATTGTATTAATATGGTAATTGTATTGCTTTAAAAATACGTCTTATAGTAAAATTTGCATAACAAGATTTACCATTTTAAGTGCTTCAGTGTAATTAAGTTAGTGGCATTAAGTACATTCACATTGCTTTGCAAACATGGTCACTGTCCTCCGAACATTCTCATCATCCCATAATGAGACTCTCTCCTTTAAACAATAATTTCCTACTTCCCAGCACCTGGTAACCATTATTCTATTTCCTTCCTTCCTTTCTTTCCTTCCTTCCTTTTTCCTTTCTTCCTTCCTGCCTGCCTTTCTTTCTTTCCTTCCTTCCCTCCCTTCTGTTCCCTCCCTCCACTCCCCTTCCCTTCTCCTTCCTTCCTTCCTTTTCTTCCTTTTCTTCTTTTTCTTCCTTTCTTCCTGTCTGCCTGCCTGCCTGCCTTCCTACCTTCCTTCCTCCCTCCCTCCTTTCTTTCTTCCTTTCTTCTTTCTCTTTCCTTCTTTCTTTTTCTTTCTTTTCCTTCTTTCTTTCCCTCCCTCCCTCCCTCCTTCCCACCCTCCCTTTCTTCCTTCCTTCCTTCCTTCTTTCCTTCCTTTTCTCTGTCTCTGTTTCTCTGTTTCTTTCTTTCTTTCCTCTTGCTCTTGTCACCGAGGCTGGAATGCAGTACTTCGATCTCAGCTCACTGCAACCTCTGCCTCCCGGGTTCGAGTGGCTGTCCTGCCTCTGCCTCCTAAGTAGCTGGAATTACAGGCACCTGCCACCATGCCTGGCTAATTTTTGTACTTTTAGTAGAGATGGGGTTTTGCCATGTTGGCCAGGTTGGTCTCAAACTCCTGACCTCAGGTGATCCGCCCGGCTCGGCCTCCCAAAGTGTTGGGATTACAGGTGTGAGCCACCACGCCCAGCCATGATTCTGTTCTTACTCTATGAATTTGCCTATTCTTGGTACCTCAACTAAATCAAATCATACAACATTTGTCCTTTTGTGTCTGGCCTGGCTTCTTTCACTAGGCATAATGTCTTAAAGGTTCATCTGTGTTGTAGCATGTATCAGAATTTTATTCTTTTTAAGGCTGATAACATTTCATTCTATGTATAGACCACATTTTATTTATCCACTCATCTGTTAATGGACACTTGGGTTGCTTTTACTTTGCTATGTTGTGAATAATGCTTCGTATGCAAATATCTGTTCAAGTCTCTGCTAGGCAGTTATTTTGGGTATATACTCTGCTGTGGTTTAAATGTCTTCTGCAGAACTCATGTTGAAATTTAATTGCCCTGTTATGTATTCAAAGGTGAGTCCTTTAGGATGCGATTAGGTTATGAGAGTTCTGCCCTCATGAATGGAATAATGCTGTGGGAGTGGGTTAGTGTGTCAGAAGGTCAACCTCCTTTTCCTCTCTTTCACATGGGTGCTTCCTTGACGTGCTGTGCCTTTTGCCATGTTATGATGCAGCAAGAAGACCCTTAGCAGATGTGGCCCCCCCAATCTCGGATTCCAAGCCTCCAGAACCATGAGCCAAATATATATATTTTCTTTATAAATTATTCAGTTTGTGGTATTCTAACACAGCAACAAGAATGGACTAAGACATACCCAGAAGTGGAATTGTGGAATCATATGGTAATTGTGCCTATTTGGGGTCCCTTAAGATTTCACATGCAATACATTTTATATATCTGCAAACACATTGTTGGGATCTTGATACAATTATATTAAATCTGCAAATCACTTTGGATAGTATTTACTATCTCAGTAATACTATCTTTTAATCTGTGAACATGTGGTCTTCCCATTTTTTAATGTCTTCTGTAATTTATTTCAGGAACGTTTTGTAGTTTTTACTAAGTCCTTTGACTCCTTGGCTAAAATTATTCCTAAATTTGGTCATTTGGGATGTTATTATAAATTGAACGGTTTTTCTCAATTTCCTTTTTGGAGTGTTCATTGCTAGTATTTTTTTCTCTTTAATCTTTATTTTTTCCTTCTTTCTGCTAGTTTTGGGTTTAGTTTGTTCTTTTTTTAGTTTTTTTGTGGTGTAAATCTAGGTTGTTTATTTGAAATCTATTTTCTTAATGGGCTTGCAGCTGCGAATTTCTATTTTGGCACCTCTTTCACATCCTCTCATAAGTTTTGGTCTGTTTTGTTTTCATTTGTGTCAGGATATTTTAAGTTTTTTCCCTGTGATTTCTTTCTTGATCCATTGGTTATTTAAAAGTGTGTTGTTTAATTTCTACATACTTGTGAATTGTCCAAGTTTTTGCTGTTCATTTCTAGTTTCATTTCATTGTGATCAGAAATGATATTTTGTATTTCAATTTTTAAATCTATTAAGATGTCCTATGGCTTCACATATGGTTATTCTTGGAAAATGCTCCATGTGCTCTTAAAAAATTCATATTCTGTTTTTGTTGGGTGCAGTGTACTGTATGTGTCTGTTGGGTCCGGTTGGTCTACAGTGTTTTTCAAGTCCTGTATTCCCCTGTGATCTTCTGCCTGGTTTTCTATCCACTGAAGAAAGTGGAGATATTGAAGTTTTCTGCTATTATTGTGGAGCAATTTTTTCTTCAATTCTGTCAGTGTTTGTTTCATGTATTTTGAAGCTCTACTATTTAGTGCATATGTTTATATTCATATCTTCTTGGTAAATTGAGCCTTTTATCATTATATCTTTGTCTCTTTTAACAGTTTTTGACTTAAAGTCTATTTTGTCAATTAGTATAGCCATTTCTGCTCTTTTTTATTACTATTGGCATGGAATATCTTTTAATCCTTTTACTTTCACCATATTGATGTCCTTAGATCTAAAGTGAGACTCTTTTAGACGGTATGTAGTTGATCCTAGTTTTATATCCACTCTGCCAACTTATGATTTTTGATATGATTTCAGTACAATTACATTTAAAGTAATTGCTGATAAGGATTACTTTTGCAATTTTGTTGTTTTCTCTGTGCCTTACAGCCTTTTTTCTCCCCCATTTCCTTGAATACTGCCTTCCTTCCTTTATATTTAGTTAAAGTTGTTGAAATAGCACATTTTGATTCCTTTCCTCATTTCCACTTGTGTATATTTTCTTGGTACTTACGATGAACATTACATATAACATTCTAAAGTTATGATGGTCTATCTTAATTGATACCAACTTAACTGTAATTGCATATAAAAACTCGGCTTCCTTATAGCTCTTCTCCCCTTAGGTTATTGATGTCACAAATGATACCTTTTAATATTATATACTCATTAACATAAATTCATAATTATTTCTATGCAATTGTCTTTTAAATCATGTAGAAAATCAAAAGTGTAGTTATAAAACAAAATTACATTAATACTGTTTTTATATTTGTTCATATATTTACCTTTACTGGAGAACTTTATATTTTCATATGTCTTCCAGTTACTATCTAGTATTATTTCATTTCAAACTGAAGGACTTCCTTTAACATTTCTTGTAGGGCAGGTGTAGTAATAATAAACTCCCTCAGCTTTTGTTTTTCTTGGAATGCCTCAATTTCTCCCTCATTTTTGAAGAAACATTTTGCCAGGTATAGAATTCTCCATCGACATTTTAAAAAAAATTTTTTTAGCACTTTAAATATATCACTCCACTGCCTCTAGTCTCCAAGGTTCTTGCTAAAAAATACACTCATAATCTTATTGCAGATCTCTTATACATAATGAGTCACTTTTCTCTTGATGCCTTCAAGATTCTCTTTATCTTGCACTTTTGCCAGATTTGATTATGTGTCTTTGTGTGGGTCTAAGATGTTCGTCCTACTTGGAGACCATTGAGCTTGGATTTGTATATCCATGTCTTTCCTCATATTTGGTAGGGTTTCAGCTACTATTTATTAAAATAGCCTCTCTTCTCCTTTTTCTCACCTACCTTCTGGGACTCTCATTATTGCATATATTGGTCAGCATGATTGGTCACCATAAATCCCTAAGCCTCTGCTCACTTTATTTTTTCTTCAGTATGCTTCTCAAATTCAATAATTTCAAATGAGCTGTTTTCAAATTGGCTTATTCTTTTTTCTGTTTGAGTTTACTGTTGAACTCCTCTAATAAAATTTTCAAATCAGTTATTGTACTTTTCAGCTCAATAATTTTTTTTAAATAATTTATATCTTTGTTGATATTCTCATTTTGTTCATATGTTTTTCTTGACTTTCTTTGGTTCTTTGTTCATATTTTTCTTTAGTTCTGGTAAGTTGTGGGGTTTTTTGTTGTTGTTGTTTGTTGTTGTTGAGACAGAGGCTCACTCTGTTGCCCAGGCTGGAGTGCAGTCGTGTGATCTTGGCTCACTGCAACCTCTGCCTCCTGGGTTCCAGTGATTCTTATGCCTCAGCCTCCTGAGTAGCAGGGATTACAGGCATGCAGCACCATGCCCAGCTATTTTTTTGTACTTTTAGTAGAGATGGGGTTTCACTATTTGGCCAGGCTGGTCTCAAACCCTTGGCCTCAAGTGATCTGCCTGCCTTGGCTTCCCAAAGTGCTCGGATTATAGGCATGAGCCATCGCACCTGGCTGACAATTAGTCTTTGTCTAGGAAGCCTGATGCCAAAATACATCTCCAGAACTGTTTCTGGAGATGTATTTTGTTCATTTGAATGAGCCATCTTTCCCTGGTTCTTTGCATGCCTCAGGATCTTCTTTGGAAAATGGGGTATTTAAAAAAATATGGCCACTCTCCCAGTCTTTGCAGATTGGCATATAAGACCTCACTAATTTGTGAGCCCATAAGATCTTCACTAATCTGAGATTAGTCCAGGTCTTCTCAGGTCTTTTCTAGGCATGCTTCCTTTCTGTGAATATGTGTGTGCTGCCCTATCCACCACAGGTGATTTTAAAGGTCTTAATTTCTTCAAGAGTCACTGCAGCTTCTTCTTAGGGACTTATTCTATTGTATTTCTCTGTTTGTAATCTGCTGCCCTCAGAAGTCCATAGGTCAGCAATCCCTGTGTAGTTTTCATGTGCTGCATTGCTCACCATAGCCTTCTGTGGCTTTCAGCCTGAAATCAAAACTATGTTGCTGTTTCCTGTCTGATATCTGAGTTGGGCATTACAGACACCAGTGCCCTAGGCAGCCCACAGACAGGTCAGGATATTGCAACAAGTTTCACTCTGCTTTTTATGCCCTGAGGGAGGGAACAGGGGATTGGGCCAATTGCTTCTGACTGCACCACACAGGGAAGTGGGCAAGAGCAAATATTACAAAAATTCCTACCATTTTTAAGGTGACTTTCTTGATTGGGCATTCACTTATTTGCTGGACATGTTTGACTAATTTTCAGAACTCATAAAGTTATTCTAGTTAGTCCGTACTTATTTGATGTTTCCATGGGAGTATGAGGGCCTAGAAATTCCTCTGTCATCTTGCTGATATCACTATTTATTCATTTTTTCCTTGTATTTCCTTTTCTCTGTTCTTCATATTAAATCCTACTGATATATCTTCAAGGTTCATTGACTCCTTCCTTTTTCATCTAGTTTGCATCTAGTGAGTCTCTTCAGTGAATTTTTATTTTTTATAGTTTTAGTTCTAAATTTTCTGTTTAGTTCTCTTTTCAATAGTTGTTTCTCTGTTGAAAATTCATATATTTTAGACTTGATCTTAGCCAAAAGGCCAAGAAGCAATGAAAATTCATATATTTTAAAATCATTTCTAGTGTATTTTTCTTTACCTCGTGGAATGTAGTTATAAGAACTAAAGACTGTGTGTGACAATTCCAAAGTCCAGGCCATCACAGGATTGACATGTGCTGATTATCTGTTTCACCCAAACGTTCAGATTTCCATGTTTGTTTTTTTGGTATGTCACACAATTTTGTAAATATTATGATCCATATGACGGAATAGACAGCAACTGGACAGGGATCCCAGGATCCACACAGTATTATATTTACTATATTGTGGCATTGGATGGAAGTTATGTTTTTGTGGATCATGTTACGATCATCTGGAAAATGCTGTTTTTGTTTTAGCAAGTAATAAATCTAATTAGGTTCAGACTGTAAGCTGTCTTGATCTTCTGTGGGTGGTGGTTAAAATCCTGGTATACTTCGCAAAGCCTTTGCTATGCTGGTTTGAGTCTGTCTCACTTAGGAATCAGACTTGTATGGGTTCATACGCAGAATTAGAACTTTTTCCTCTCTGCTCTGGAATTGTCTTCTTGCTTTCACTCTTTAGCCCCGAGGGCCTTTTTTTTTTCCAAGGTGTTGTTTTCCTCAACTTCTATTTGGCTGGTCACTCCATGGTCATCACAGCACTGCTCCACAATAGGGGTGTGCCTTTGAGGCCAAAATATTAGTTTGATGCAAAAGTAATCGCAGTTCTTGCCATTACTCTCTAATACCATGCTCAGGAGATAGATTCCAACAATTGTGTTTATTTCTCGTAATCTGGGAAACTTATCCTTGTGCAGTTGCCTCTGTGTATTTTGACACTCTTCCATAATCCACCAGCTTTTGATTAATTTCAGCATGCTCAAGTAGTTCTTTTTCATATTTCATCTAGAGATTTTAGCTGTAATTAGTGGGAGGAATGGGCAGTAGTTGCCTTGTGCTGCCATCATGGAAGGAGAACTCTGCCTACATTTTTATCTTCATTTTGACATTTACTAGGAGTTTGACTCTGGATAAGCTACTTTAATCTCCATGCCTTGGGATGCCTACTTGAAAATGGGTAGTAGCAATAGACCTACCTCATTTTTAATTTTTGGCAGTTTTTGGTGGATAAAATATGATAATGGGCATTAAGCACTAGTAACTGCTCAATCAAAACTAATGCTTATTTCTATTCCTATATTTCCTATAAAACTGAACATTTTGGATCACAATTACTGGAATAAAAAATTTAGAACCAGCTGGGCATGGTGGCTTACAGCTGTAATCCCAGCACTGGCTGAGGAGGGCAGATCACCTTAGGTCAGGAGTTCAAGACCAGCCTGGCCAACATGGTGAAACGCTGACTACTAAAAATAAAAAAAATTAGCCAGGCGTGGTGGCACATGCCTGTAGTCCCAGCTACTCAGGAGGCTGAGGTAGGAAAATCATTTGAACTTGGGAGGCAGAGATTGCAGTGAGCCAAGATTGCGCCACTGCCCTCCAGCCTGGGTGACAGAGTGAGACTCTGTCTCAAAAAAAAAAAAAAATTCAGAACTAGAGATTTGGTGAGTTAGCTAACTTTGACCTTGAAGGAAAGGTCAAAAGGAAGACCAGTATTTGGAAAAGCAAAATATCCCATCCTTTTTTGTAGCCCTTGGAATTACACCCTCAGTCCTTGTCAAGTGATAGCTATGACATTAATCAAAACAGGATGTTGCAAGGACAATCAAGGCAGCTTGCAGGTATGCCTTTCGTTAAGTACCACATGAAACAAGAACGGGACTCTCTAACAAATAAGACAACAATTACTGGTACAGAGCACGCTTTCCAATGCAATGACTGTTTTCCCTTCATGCCTCTTTATAAAATTGTACAAAAAAAAAAAAGAAACTAAGATTATTTGTTTTCTAGTAATACTATTCCTTCCATTCCGCTCCCTTGCTAGATGGCTGAAAAGAACATGCAACCCGCTGAAGACCTCAAGTCAGTGATCTGTAGGCTGTCAGCATTTGGCCCAATTCAGTCAGTCACTGTTTGTGGACGTCAAAGTGCTATAGTGGCATTCAAAGACATGATTTCAGCCTGTAATGCTGTGAGTGCTTTTCAAAGTAGGATCCCAGGCAACATGTTCCAGTGTTCCTGGCAACAACGATTCATGTCAAAAGATGTAAGACTCTTACCAAAAACCTATGTGAATTCTTAAGCTTGTTTTACAAAATTTTTTATTCATCAGGGCTGTAGTGAAATATCATCATTGTAATTGACATTTTAGCACTGCAAAAGGCACAATGAAGCTTATTTAGTTCAAGTACTGGAAATCAGAATAAACCACACGTCCCTCCTTGGACTTGCTTTACTCTGTTATAGTGGTCATCACAGTTTTGATTTTCTGGATAAGAAGTTTACCACTGCGTTCATGCATTCGTCCGACAGCCATCTTTCCTGAAGGGCACTGCATTCTTCAGCATTAACAGCATGTAGTTTTTCTTTCTCTCTATTCCTGATTACTTCTTTTGAAATTCTCATGGCCTGGAAAAACAAAACCAACAATGAGGTTAAGAGTTAATCTAGGCTGGGTGTGGTGGCTCATGCCTGTAATCCCAGCACTTTGGGAGTAAAACCCCAAAACGTGGTGAAACATGGTGAAACCCCATCTCTACTAAAAATTAAAAAATTAGCCAGATGTGGTGGCACATGCCTGTGATCCCAGCTATTCAGGAAGCTGAGTCAGGAGAATTGCTTGAACCCGGGAAGCAGAGGTTGCAGTGGGCTGAGATCACGCCATTACACTCCAGCCTGGGTGACAAGACCAAGACTCTGTCTCAAAAAAAAAAAAAAAAAAAAAGTTAATCTAATAGGAGTGGGGTTATTATTCTATGATTCTGGTTCTTGTTTCTCCCATGTTCATTTAACTAATCCTGTTAAATCTTTTTATTTTTCTAAGATACAGCCTCACTCTGTTGCCCAGGTGCAGTGGTGCGATCTTGGCTCACTGCAACCTCTCCCTCCTTGGTTCAAGCAATTCTCCCTGTCTCAGCCTACTAAATAGCTGGGAATACAGGCACCCACCACCACACCCAGCTAATTTTTGTATCTTTTTAGTAGAAACGGGGTTTTGTGATGTTGGCCACGCTGGTCTTGAACTCCTGACCTCAGGTGATCTGCCCGCCTTGGCCTCCCAAAGTGTTGGGATTACAGGCGTGAGCCACTGTGCCGGGCCCTAATCCTGTTAAATCTTAAGCCACGTGTGTAATATAAGACAGTGCTTCTCAAACTTCAGTGTGCATATAAAGTGTGGGGCAGGCCTGTGATAATACATTTCCAAAAAGCCCCAGGTAGCTGCTCAAGCTTCTGGTTCTAGGACTACATTTTGAATAGCAAGAATATAAAAGTGATCAGTCACTCGCTACCACATATAAAAACAAAAGTACTATACAGTAAGTCTCCTAAAGTAGCTAACCTGCCTGGCTTCTCACCTGGATTCCAAAGTGAAAGTGCTCAGCAAATACTGCCTAGCATCCTGCTCAGGTAACCCCCATAGAGAAGTGCCCCTGTCCCCAAACAGAAATGGAGGGGTATATTTGGTAAGTTTTGTAAAAATCAGTACTGTACTTTTACAAAAAAATACATTACTACATTTATAACATTACTACAGTTATTTTTTAATCCCAAATTCAGATGTTCTTAAAGCTAACTAAAGATGTGTCTTGTGTTTTTATGACTTATTCTCTGAAGGCAAATAAATTTTTCCCCTTAGGAAATTATTTTCAAGGTTCTTAAAAGTAAAAGGTGAATACTAACATTTGGAGGAAGCTTTGCAAATGCCTTCAGCCTGGTCCAGACTTCTTCTGGAAAGTGCTATCGGGAAAAACTTCAGTAACAAGTCCTTGAGCACATGCTTCTCCTGCTGTTAACTTCTTTCCAAAAACAAGCATCTCTGTTGCCTGAAATGAAAAGCAGGAAGCAAGGTTAAGATATTAACAATAAAACAAGGCTTCAGTTAACTGCTTTCAGGAGGCATAGAGAGATTTATTAAAGGTCTTTTGAGGTTGCTGTTATTTCTCAGTAAGGGAGAAGCTGACAGCCTCAATAGGCAATGGTTTGCAAACTGTGTGCTGAGACTATTGCAGGCTCCCTGGAAGGTCTGTTAAGGGCTGCTGCTTCTGTGTGTGTCGTTGCTGGAAAGGCAAGACTGGAGGGCCCAGGGGAGAAATGACCAGAAGCAGATGCTTGATACTATAATCCACAGCAGCTATGATTTTTCCATTTTATACACTATAAACTGTTATTTTAAAGAGGAAAAAAGGGAAAGAAAAATCACGGTCATTGAGTCAATCTTTAGAAACTTTTGAAATTCCATTCCATGGAAACTCTACCCAGTGATCTGGCTCTGAGTTTTCTTTACCTGCATTGGTACTTCAGATTAGTTCTATTTGACTGAAGGAAAGCAAAGACTTATAGTTAGCTTCCAAAAAAACTGAGGACACTAAGCGGATATCCTCTCTACATTTGCAGTTTCTCTTCCAGAAAAGAAATGCTCTTTTTTTTTTTCTAAGACAGAGTCTTGGTCTGTTGCCCACGCTGAGTGCAGTGGCACAATCTTGGCTCACTGCAACCTCTGCCTCCTGGGTTCAAATGATTCTCCTGCCTCGGCCTCGAGTAGCGGGGATTACAAGTGCCTGTCACCACGCCTGGCTAATTTTTGTTTTTTGTTTTTTTTTTGAGACGGAGTCTCACTCTTTCACCCAGGCTGGAGTGCAATGGCGTGATCTCAGCTCACTGCAACCTCCCCCTCCTGGGTTCAAGCAATTCTCCTGCCTCAGCCTCCTGGGTAGCTGGCATCACAGTATCGCATCACCATGCCCAGCTAATTTTTTGTATTTTTAGTAGAAATGGGGTTTCACCATGTTGGCCAGGCTGGTCTTGAATTCCTGACCTCAAGTGATTCACTGGCCTCAGCCTCCCAAAGTGCTAGGGTTACATGCATGGGCCATTGTGCCCAGCCAAGGAATGCTCTAATAGTCAAATGCTCTAAGACTTTTAGAGTCAGTTCTGCCCTTTCCCCAAGTTCAATTCAGGGTATGTGATAGCCTAATGAGGTTAAAACATACATATACCTGTTTTTAACAAAATCCTAGTAGGCAATGAAAACAGGCTCAATTCCCACTGCCCTACTTTTGAGATCTTGAAGAATATTTGCTAAGCCCCTCTCAAATTCTAGTCTTGTCACAATCCCCTTTGAGTCATGCCACAGGGCATGGGCAACTAGGAAACGCAGTGAAAGACCTGAGCAGCCACTTAACCAGCCTGGGAGCTAATACACCAGTGAAGCAGGCTGATGGAAGGGCTGCTGCGAGTGGGAGTGGCACTGGCAGCAGTGAGCCCCCACGAAACCTCCCATCTGCTGATACTTACTATAACTCTGAAAGTGAAGATGTCATCATATCATATCTCTCCTTAGGGGATACTGGTCATCCATAAAGGAACCAAGTGGCCTCCAAACTCAGGGGACCAAGGGAGGCTGGCACAGCCCTGATCCTTCAAGTGACTAATGCCACACAGCTGCAAGGCTGAGGTGTTGTGCTGCTTGTAATGCAGCTAGCGCTAAGCAATGAGCTGGGAGGAGGATCCCAGTTCTGGGAGTTGCAGAGATAAATTCTAATTTTCCTGCAGAGCAGATACTTCCCATAGCCTGATTCCTCCACAGGTAAAACTCTTAGAGTTGAAGAGCAAATAATTTGCTTCTCTTTTGTCCATATTAGGGAATGAATCGAGAATATATGACGTTACTCTTCCTTCTTGAGATGACTCATAAAAGTTTTATTTTTAAACATTGCAAAACTTACCTTGGCTGGGCCCATTATCTTCAGAAAAGTGTAAGAGGAGCATCCTTCTGGACTTTGGCCTAGGTGACTAAATGGTGTATGAAATGTTGCCTGTGGGGGTAGGAGAAAAGAAAACCATCTTTTCAATGTGTGACTCTTTTTTTTAGATGGAGTTTTGCTCTTTTGCCCAGGCCCCAGTGAAGTGGTACGATCTTGGCTCACTGCAACCTCCGCCCCGCTGGGTTCAAGCGATTCTCCTGCCTCAGCCTCCCAAGTACCTGGGATTACAGGCATGTGCTGCCACACCTGGCTAATTTTGGTATTTTTAGTAGAGATGGGGTTTCGCCATGTTGGCCAGGCTGGTCTCAAACTTCCGACCTCAAGTGATCCACCTGCCTCAGCCTCCCAAAGTGCTAGGATTACAGGCGTGAGCCACTGCACCCAGCATCATATGTGATTTTTAAAAATCATGATTTGCTTATAACTTCACATGGTTAATAAAATTTATTTTAAGATTATGTGGTTAATATGCACACACAATTCACCCTTTAAAAGTGCATAATTGGATGAGTTTTAACAAATACAGTTATATAGCTACCACCACTATTGACATGCAGAACATTTCCACAACCCCAAAAGGTTCCCTAGGCCCTTTTGTAGTCAGTCCCTCCCTCCCACCCAAAGCAACTGCTAATCTGTTTTCTGTCCCTACAGTTTTGACTTTTATAGAATGCTGTATAAGTGGAATCCTACATTCTGTAGCCTTTTGAGTCTGACTTCTGAAAGTCACCATGCTGTTGTATATATTAGTAGTTTGTTCCTCACTATTTCTGAGTAGTATTCCTTTGTATGGATGTACAATAATATGTTTATCCACTCAGCAGTTAATGCTATTGGTGTTGTTTCTAGTATTCAAATGGTTGTACCATTTGACATTGCCACCAGAAATGTATGAAAGGCCATTACGAAGAAGGCTGCTATGAAAAACAAGTTGAACATCTTAAATATATATAGTCGTGTGTTGCTTAACAATGGAGGTATGTTCTGAGAAATGCACAATTAGGCAATTTTGTCATTGTGCAAATATCATGGAGTATACTTATGTATACTTGGATGGTACAGCCTACTGCACACCTAGCTATGTGGTAGAGCCTACTGCTTCCAGGCTACCAACTTGGAGAGCATGTTACTATACTTAATACTCTAGGCAGTTGTAACAAGTGGCATTTGTGTATCTAAACATATTAAACATAGAAAAGATAGGCTGGGTGTGGTGGCTCATGTCTGTAATCCCAGCACTTTGGGAGGCTGAGGTGGGCAGATCACCTGAGGTCAGGAGTTCGAGATCAGCGTGGCCAACATGGTGAAACCCTGTCTCTAGTACAAATACAAAAATTAGCCTGGCATGGTTAATTAGCCCAGCTACTCGGGAGGGTGAGGCACAAGAATTACTTCAACCTGGGAAGAGGAGGTTGCAGTGAGCCAAGATTGTGCCATTGCACTCCAGCCTGGGTTACAGAGTGAGACTTCATCTCAATAAAAAAAAAAAGAAGAGAAAAGGTATAGTAAAATATGGTATATCTTAGGGGACCACCATTGTACATGCAGTCTGTCATTGACCAAAATGTTATTATGTAGTATCCAACTGTACAATTCTTATTTGTCAATTATACCACAATGAAACTGAAAAAAAATTAAAAATAAAAATGTTCAGATACTTTTAACAAAAAGGTAGTTAGGAGCATTTGTGTGCAGGTCTCTGGGTGAACATGTTTTCAGTTATCACAGGTAAATATCTAAGTGGTTGAATAGCTGGGTTGTGTAGTAAAGGTATATTTAACTTAGAACCTGCTCAACTCTTTTCTAGAGTGGTTGTACCATCTGACATTGCCACCAGCAATATATGAAAGTTTCAGTTGCTCCACATCCTCACTAAACCTAGCTATTAAAAGTTTTTTTCATTTTAACCATGCTAGTAGGTGTGTAGTGGGGTCTCACTGTGGTTTTAATTTACATGTCCCTAACGATTAATGATACTGAGTCTTGTACCATGTACTTATTAGACATATTTATATCTTCTTTGGTGCAGCAACTGTTAAGACATTTTGTCCACTATTTTTTAAGTTAGGGGTGTTTACCTTCTTATTATCTAGTTGCAAGATACACATTCAGGTTGCAAGTCTTTTATTAGATGAGTGTGAGGCCAATCTTTTCTCCTGGTCTGTGGCTTATCTTTTCATTTTCTCAATGGTTTCTCTCATATGATTTTAATAGCCCTTTACATTTCATTTTTTTAGTGGCCTATTCATTCCTCACCATTGCCCATTTTTATATTAGCTTGTTGATCTATCACTTTATAGACAAACTGTAAAACATACTGTAGAGAGATCAGCCTTTGCTACATGAGTTAAAAAATTGTTTCCTCAATCTGTCATTTGTCTTGATTTTGCCCCAGTGGTTTTTTGATTGGCTTTAACTACTGGAATTAATTCAATACTGATTATTTAGTATATTATATTGTCATTTTAAATTTTTTGTTGTTGTTACATTTAAGACATTCTTCTGTTTTTTGATGAATAAATTATGAAAGAATGTTAATTTAAAATTTATAATATGTAAAAGAATATTTAGATTTCATTTCCTATAATTAGACACAGTGTTATTTTTAATGCATAACTGTTAGAAGATGTATAATATATGCAGCATAGAAATAAAAATAATCAAAATATTTAAAAAAGTTTTTGTTAATGTCATGTATCTTTTTTTATCCAAAAGAAAACTTATTCAAAAAAATGTACCCAGAAGACACAGCCGAAGGAATATAAGCAGGAAACTGAGAAAACTGCCAACAACAGCTAAAGGGACACAAACAGGTACATGCAAAGTTGCCAGTAAGCAGCATTTAAAATGCTTATTTTCAGAAAGAGAACAGTAGATGGAGTTAAGGGTTTAGGCTCTGGGATCAGACTACTTAGTGACTTTGGGAAAGTTTCTTACCTTCTCTGTGTCATAGTTTTCTCATTTGTAAAATGGGAACCAGTCTTTCTTTTTTTTTTTAATTGAGATGGAGTATCCCTCTTGTTGCCCAGCCTTGAGTGCAGTGACACGATCTCGGCTCACTGCAACCTCCGCCTCCCGGGTTCAAGTGATTCTCCTGCCTCAGCCTCCCTAGTAGTTGGGATTACAGGTGCACGCTACCACAAACCCAGCTCATTTTGTATTTCTAGTAGAGACGGGGTTTCACCACGTTGGCCAGGCTGGTCTTGAACTCCCGACATCAGGTGATCCACCTGCCTCAGCCACTCAAAGTGCCAGGATTACAGGAGTGAGCCACCGTGCCCTGCTGAGTCCTTATGTAGGACTGCTGTGTACATTACGTGAATATGTGTGCGTGTATGCGTATATTTATAATATCTATAATACATATTAACAGAGTGCCTAAACAGTAAGCACTCAAAGATTTATTATTGTTATAATATATACCTTTTTCTTAACTCATACAGGAAATGTATCATTTGCTGACAGAGCTAATAGGCATTATTAACTATTGCCCACAGTAAAAAATAGGTAAAATGTACTGATTAATATTTTGGTTATATGGGTTAAATATTAACCCACCATTTAATATGCTATTTATTTATGAAGCCAATAATGATAAATCCTATAAAAACAATTTTTTTTCTACAGTCTTTTCCTTTAGCTTATTTCCTTTATTTTATTTATTTATCTTTTTTTTTTTTTTTATTTTTTTATTTTTTTTAAAAAAGATGGAGTTTCACCATCATGGCCAGGCTGGTCTTGAACTCCTGACCTCAGGTGATCCGCCCACCTCGGCCTCCCAAAGTGCTAGGATTACAGGCGTGAGCCACCGCGCCCGGCCTATCTCCCTTTTTATTTATATATTTTTTGAGATGGAGTCTTGCTCTGTTGCCCAGGCTGGAGTGTAGTGGTGCGATCTCTGCTTATTGCAACCTCCACCTCCTGGTTTCAAGTGATTCTCCTGCCTCAGCCTCCAATGTAGCTGGGATTACAGGCGCCTGCCACCAAACCCAGCTAATTTTTGTATTTTTAGTAGCAACAATGTTTCACCATGTTGGCCAGGCTGGTATTGAACTCCTGACCTCAGGTGATCTGCCCACCTCAATTTACTTTATTTTAAATTGATGCTTGATTTATTTGGTTGGGTAAACTTATATCAGTAGACATTATCTGACAAATTAATTTTACTTTGGGCCAAATTTTTTAGCATTTTATATATATATATATATATATATATGCAATATACATATACTATGCATACTAAAATATATATAGAATAGATATGTTGTATATAATATATATATGTTCTCTGATTTCAACATTACAATTTGTATCATAAGAGGAAAGTCATAAAAATCTTTAAAAGGATGGTGCAGGCCAGGCTCAGTGGCTCAGGCCTGTATTCCCAGCACTTTGGGAGGTCAAGGCAGGCAAGTCACTTGAGGTCAGGAGTTTGAGATCAGCCTGGCTAACATGGTGAAAGCCCATCTCTACAAAAAATACAGAAAAATTAGCTGGGTGTGGAGGTGCACACCTGTAACACCAGCTACTCGGGAGGCTGAGGTGGGAGAATCACTTGAACGCAGGAGGTGGCGGTTGCAGTGAGCCAAAATCACACCACTGCACTCCAGCTTGGGTGACAGAGTGAGACTCTATCTCAAAAAACAAAAAAAGAAGATGATGTATATTGAAGATAATTTTCAATTCAGTGGGAGAATCAGAACAAGATTCCAATATAATATTTGCCCTCCAAGTATTAAAGAATATCCCCAATTTTAGGTCAGGAGCCATTGACCCAGACCCTGTTAAAAGCAGGTCAATGCCTAATCAGTCATCTAACACACAGAATGTGAACAAAGACATTGATTTCTGCCTTCTGAACAGAAACCTCCATCTACAAAGTTTGGGCAGCCTGGCACCTAGAATCTCATTTGCTATTTTTATGGGAAAATTATTCATAAGAATTAGGTCTGTCAGCGCATCCAATCTGGTTCAATGGAATCCAGCAAAAGAAAATTCAAAGAATTAAGGACGTTAAAATATGATCCTATCTATGGTGGAGAAAATATCTCTGAACAAAACTAGAAATCTCTCCAGTGGTAAAAACCCTGTTTCCTAGAAGGCTGTTATCAGCACATTTTAACATCACATAAGCATAAGTCACTTGAACAATCTGATAATCCTAAAGGTGGTTATTAGATGCTTGTAATGATAAAAACTGGAAACAGCCTACGGTTCCAGCAGTCAGGAACTGGTTAAACAAGGTAAGTTAATAACACAAATGTTAGGACTGGTTATCTCTAGGTGGTAAGGAGTGATTTTTACCTTGCAGCTTTTCTTGGTACTTTTTCATATCTTTCAAAATTTTATTTTGCACTATGACATATATATTACTACTATAGTAAAAATAAAAACTAAAATCTATATAATGCAATGGTGAACACAAGGCTGAATTGTGTTCTGGGCAAGGAACTTCTCAGAGCTTCAGTTTTCTTATCTGCAAAGGAGGGAGTGAGAATAGATAATGCTCACAGTTCCTTCTTATTGTAAAATTCTAATCCATTTACTTAGAAAAAAAGGATCAAATAATCTCCACTTGCACAATCTGCAAATATGCTATTCCTCCCCCCCACAACACATTTTCAAGTGTCTCCTGAGTATTTCAGAGTGATATGAAAACTGAATACCTATTGTGGACTTTGATTAGAATCTGGAACAATCAGAGTTGGAACAGTGTTCACAACAAAATGCAAGTTAATAATTAAGGAAAAGTAAAATCAGTCAAATTAGTTAGATGAATGCTTTGAGAAAAATCTAAATTCAGTTAATTTTACTGCAAACCACATGTAATCTGCTTATGACTGGCAATGCTGAAGGAGGATTCAGAGGCTCTCGGCTCGCTCTGCTCGCCTGACCTCTTGCTTTCTGGGAGCTGACTTACCCTGTCAGATGCATACACAGCATCAAATAGCCCGAGGATGGTGACAGAGATGCCGACAGCTGGACCATTGACCATCGCAATCAGAGGCTTAGGAAAATCTATAAAACAGCCCACAAATTCCCTATAGAAATGGAAACACAAAATCATTAAATGTGCCAAAGCAGCATGCCTGAAGCATGGGCAAGGCAGTCTGACTCTGAGATAACAAAGGCTTCTGGCAGGCTGGGTATTTCCACAGCCACCACGGGCAGTGCCTCCCTGTCCTGCCACTTCCCCTGGTCTTCCACACCAGATTCATCTAGGACATCCATTTGAATGGCAGTGGATGAAAAACCAAGCAGTGAGACCTACGGGTCAACCCTGGGTCAAATCTTGTATTCTGGGCAGTTAGTTTGGGCTGGAAACCAGCCTCAGTCTTAGAGATTAGAGTGGGTGAATGAGCACACACTGGAATATCACAGCAAGTGGGAATTACAGATTTGGCAGGAATAAAGCCTTCATGACCTCCTCCCGTGCTTTATGTTTCCTCCAAGTCTCCTACTTTCAGCATTCATGGAAATCGTCTATTCCTCTGACTGGATGAGAATTTGCTAAATTCCTCTGTCTCAAAGCAAGATAATTTTGTTTACAACTATAGCTAACTTTTATATTTTCCACTCAAATCTCATGAGACCAGCAGGATGAAAAGGTAACAGAGGTCAAAGAGAGAGAATGAATGCCCACTATGGATGGAGGCAGTTTGGAGAAATATGCTTGTCCAAAGTCACAATTAATTGGATCGACACAGAGAAGTAGATATTTCACTTCTGCTCAACTAAATTCCACTTTGATGACTAAGAATGGGCCCTCTGGGATCAGACAAATGTCAATTACTCTTACCTCAGTAAAATGGCACTGTTTTTAGCTTTCTCCTCTGCTCCACCAGGGGGAATATCAGTGAAGTTAGTCAGATCGTTCCCACTACTGTAATAGTCCCATTTCCTATAAATAATAAAATCAAAGGATCCCTCATTCATTCATTCTATAATTCTTGAGTATCTACTGCATGTCAAGCTCTATGATTAGGCATGGGAAATACATTGGAGAACCAGTGATGGTTCTTGCCCTAACTTACAAACGAGTGAGTATGCTGGACACTGATCTATAGAAACACACAGATAAATGTAGCTAATGCAACTGCTGAAATAGAGAGGTGCATCATCCAATGAGGGTATGTATCGGGGGTAGGGGTTGGTCTAATCAGGGAGTTCAGGAGGGGATTTTCCTAAGGAAGGGACAATTGAATTGAGATCTGAAGGAGAGGCCAGGCTGGCTAGAAAAGAGGGCTAGGAAGAACAGTTCACACCAAGGAACAGCCTGTGTAAAGGCTCTTGGGAGAGGTTATCCCCAGTGTAGATGAAATAAGAGCCATTGTGGCTGACTCGGAGAAAGCCAGGGGGGAAGTTGGTGCAGGATAAGGACCAGCAGATTAGACCTGATGGGGCTTTGTAGATCCCATAAGGAAGTTTTTTCTTTATTCTAAGAGCCATTGAAAGTGTGTATCTGAATGTGTGTGTGTGTTTAAAGTATAATTTATATACAATAAAACAACCAGCTCTTTTAGATGAATTCATTTAGATGAATTTTGATAATTTTAAATGTCCACAAGATCACCATCCAAAACAAGACACAGAACATCTCCATCACTAGAGGTTTCTCGTAGGCTCCTTTCTAGCCATCCCATCCCACCTGCCCCAAGGCAATCACCTGACTTCAGTTTCCACAGATAAGAACTTTTGCCTACTGTAGAACTTTCTATGAATAGACTTATACAATATGTACACTCCTGTCTTTATTTTGCTGAACTGTGTTTTAAAGATACATACATAGTCTTGTATCATTTATTCCATTGAATTGCTGAGTATTCCATCATATAGTCAACAATTAATTTATTCATACATGTGTTTTTGAATTATTTTCTTTACTTTTTTTTTTTTTTACGATTACTTTTGGAATCTATGTGTTTTTGAACATTTGAGTTGTTTTCTGGTTTTGGCAATTATAAATCAGGTTACCATGACTGCTCCTATGAAAGTCTTTTTGTGGATATATGTATTTTAATTTAAGTTGAATAATTGCAAAGGAGTGGATATCTGTGTCTTCTTACATGTTTTGTATATTTATAAATTGGAGTATGATAGTACCGGAAAAAAAAAAATTTTTTTTTGAGATAAAGTCTCACTCTGTCGCCCAGGGTTGAGTACGATGGCACAATCTCAGCTCACTGCAACCTCCACCTCCCAGGTTCAAGCAATTCTCCTGCCTCAGCCTCCTAAGTAGCTCTGATTGCAGGCATGTGCCACCACACCCAGCTAATTTTGTATTTTTAGTAGAAATGGGGTTTCACCATGTTGGTCAGGCTGGTCTCGAACTCCTGACCTCGTGATCTACCTGCCGTGGCCTCCCAATCTTGGAGCTTTTAAACTCAATTTCCTATCTATTAAGAGACCTCCTCAAAATAGAAATTTAATTAGGACGTCTGAGAAAATGTCTTACCTGTTAAAACAGTGATGGATGAGTCATCATTGCTTGCGGCTGTAAGTGCACGCATAATTTCATGATACATCTGTGTAATGGGAAGTCAAAGAAAAGAAAAGAACTCTGAACACAGGAATCATCAACCAATGGACTCACTAAATGTTAGGCTGCAAGCCTGCTCTCAGCAAAGTGCCTAACATTTATTTTGGTTGCATTTTATAACCAAAATGGTGGACAAATACACCAAAAATAATCTTCATTCCTTTTACAATTACTTGGTGCATACTATGTACCTGGTGCTATGGTAGGAGCTGGCAGCTATAAACCACGTTTTTTCCAAAAGGGAACAAGAAAGACATAGTCCTTGAGCTTTTGGAATTAACAGAGGACAATAATTTTCAAATGAGGTGAGGGATGGAAAGTACGAAGCAGCAGGGAACTCAGAGGAGGTGCTGAGGCTTATCTAGGGTGGGCAGAGTGGGAGGTGGTCAGAGAGAACTTTCCATAAAACAGTGTCTTTGTTGTGACCTGAAGGAAGTTCCTGGCAGTCTGGGAAGTGTTAGTGACTGCCAAAAGGCTGGACTTTTCAAGACACTGTAATGGTATTCAAGGAAGGTGCCTCAAAATTTTTAATCAGCAACACTTCTGAAAATCTTGGATATGCAGCTATATAGCTTTTAATGCATTTACGACAGGTGCAATTTCAACCTTAGATGAGATTTCAATGTGGGAAGAATGATGAAGAGGGCTGATACTTATTCATACAAATATACTGGAAAACAAACATGGACTTTACATAAAACAGCTGGCCCTCTGTATCCACGGGTTCTATATCCATGCATTCAACCAATCACAGATCAAAAAAATCTGGAAAAGAATTCTGTGTCTACACTGAACATGTACTGACTTTTTTTCTTATCATTAGTCCCTAAACACTATAACAACTATTTAACATAGCATTTACATTGTGTTCAGTATTATAAATACTCTAGAGATAATTTAAAGTATATGGGAGTATATAAAGAGGTTATATGCAAATATTATGCCTTTTTATGAAGGACTTCAGGTTCCGAGGATTTTGGTGTCCATAAGGAGGTCCTGGAACCAATTCCCATTGGGTACAGAGGGATGACTGTATGTGAATAAGCATCTAAGCATTATTCTTGAGGGAAGTGATAAGGAACTCATTCCACCATTATTATAGTTATGATAACACAACACAGCGGGGCAACTGGTGAGACCAGGATTAGAAGATGGATTATCAGGGTTTCTTTCCTTTTTTTTTTTTTTTGAGATAGAGTCTTACTGCAAGATCCAGGCTAGAGTGGAATGGCGTGATCCTGGCTTAACCTCCACCTCCTGCCCCAGCCTCCTGAGTAGCTGTGACTTCATGCGTGTACCACCACACCCAGCTAATTTTTTGTGTTTTTAGTATAGACAGGGTTTCACCATATTGCAGGCTGATCTCGAACTCCTGACCTCAAGTGATCTACCCACCTTGGCCTCCAAATTGCTGGGATTACAGGTGTGGGCCACCATGCCCGGCTATCGGGGTTTCAATTTAGGTTTTGCTGTTTATTTGTTATGTAAAGTTGAGCAAGTTACTTCTTAAACTAATTATTTTATTGTTGAGTAATGACAACAATAGGCTCCTTATAAGAATTAAATAAACCTCTGTGTGGAGAGTGCTGGCACTCATTAGGCACTCTGTACAGAGTAGCTATTATTACCATGTTTGTGGAGAAATGAGTCAGGGGAAAGTGGAAACAAAGTTTGAGAATTAAATGCTTTATTAGTTGAATGACACATATCCCACTTCATGAAATTCTGAAGACGATTTTAAAGTGAGTATGCTCTTTCTGCCACAATGGAGATGATGATGATGATGATGATGATTTGAGACCGAGTTTTCCTCCTGTTGCCCAGGCTGGAGTGCAATGTACGATCTCAGCTTACCGCAACCTCCGCCTCCTAGGTTCCAGTGATTCTCCTGTATCAGCCTCCCTAGTAGCTGGGATTATAGGCATGTGTCACCATGCCCAGCTATTTTGTATTTTTAGTAGAGATGGGGTTTCTCCATGTTGGTCAGGCTGGTCTCAAACTCCCGAACTCAGGTGATCCTCCTGCTTCAGCCTCCGAAAGTACTGGGATTACAGGTGTGAGCCACTGCACCCGGCCTCACAGTGGAGATTATTGACCCAATGGTCACCGTCCTCTCAAATTTTAGTGCCAGTTGAGCACCAAGCATCCAATTCTCTATACTTTTTTTTCAAGGAGAAGGGGCTAAAGTGGTTATTATCATTCTAATTCAATGAGGGATTTAAATTCTAAAGTTGCCAAGTGAAGCAGCTACTTTAAAGCAGAGCTGGGTTATGATTTGTTTAAGATGAAGTCCTTCTTCCCTTTCTCCCTCTACTAATAAAACATGAAGCCCCCATGCAAGCAGAAACACCTACTTTCTAGTCTAAGTGACATGAAGATACTTCTGGGAACAGTCTACACCAACCTTAGAGGGCTTCTATGCAAATTCTCTCATAGCAACATGTTTCATTTATATTAATTTATTTGTGCTTCCATTATTAGGAAAGTCACAATGCCTTTGGGTATATCAGAACCTACCTGAAGTTCACAAACTATAAACAATGAATACTCAACTCTGTTGTATGAAGTAGCCACAATTACCAACCTTCCTGCAGAAATCAAGCAAGTGATAAGATAAAATAGGAATGATGCCGAAACTCTACAGCTTTTGCATGAAACACATAGAAGAAGAAAAGAAAAACAGGACAAACTCCAAGGGCAGGTAATATTACCTCAATGTTTATGGCATTTTTCTTTGCGGGCCGGTTTAACGTGATCTTCGTGATGCCATCTTCGGAGGTCACCATCAGAGTTTCATATCCAGTTGATTTCCTGTCTGTTGCAGGCTCCACCTGACTAGAGGATTCCAATGAAGAACTCAAACTGGACACCAAATCCACATAGTTCTGCCTAGCAGTTTCCTGACGGGAAGATGACAAACAGCCTTAGCCCACGGTCAACAAATAAGCGCTTTGAGAAAGTTACTATACTAATAAATAGCACCTTGCAATGAAGAATAGAAGCACATCAAGACCTCAAAGTCTCCATTTATAACGGCTTAATGAGAAGCACCAAACTTCTTTAGAAATACAGCAAATAAAAGCAGAGTAACTAGTAAATTCACCTTTGGCAGGCTGCCAAGGGTATTCCATGCATCCCATTTGGCCTTGTTGATAAAGTCAAATACACCTGGTTTGGGCATATTACAAGGTCCTTCAGTGGCCTGTGAAAAGGAGAGGGGCAATTAATGGTCAAATGTCCATGTAAACTGGAGCCCCAAATATTCAAGATCCATAAAATCCATGGAGCATGAATGTCTCCCCCCAAATCCTTTCCTTTCTCAGTACTTAAATTGATTTGCATTTTCCCCTCCAGTCTCTTTGATGTTGTTGGTGAAAATGCACAAACAACAGAAAAAAGACTGGAAATAAATTATAACTGCCTATCTATGAAAATAATGCAGGATAAAGGTTTTGGGGAAGTACTTTCTAAAAAAATCTAACGGTTCATTAGTTTTATATTGGTAATCATATTTTCCACAATCAATCAAAATATTCAAGCAAACAATCTTTAAAAGGAAGTAGTCAACAAATACTTGGAAATGCACAGCATATTCCAAAAGCCCATCTGAAGGTACAAAAAAACACCATTAATTCAGTGTGCACTTTTGGTACCTGGGCAACAAAATTGTAGCTGAGGCCTTGGCAGGGGTGGGGGCTGTCAGAGCCACTGGTCCTTAGGAAACGACTGAAGAACACGTAAGTAAAAGCAAAAAGCAATTAAATTTTTTTTTTGAGGCTAGGTGGAGTGGGTGTTTTGAGATGGAAAAATATCCCACTCAGCTACTTCTCAGAAATGGCAATTTAAAATTCCACTTAAAATGTTTACAATTTTATAATACAGTTAGCTAAAAGAGGAAAGAAGAAAGTCTTTGAAAAACAGGCTGGGCGCGGTGGCTCACACCTGTAATCCCAGCACTTTGGGAGGCCAAGACTGGTGGATCACCGGAGGTCAGGAGTTCGAGACCAGCCTGACCAATATGATGAAACCCCATCTCTACTAAAAATACAAAAATTAGCCGAGTGTAGTGGTGGGCGCCTGTAATCCCAGCTACTTGTGAGGCTGAGGCAGAGGATTGTTTGAACCCAGGAGGCAGAGGTTGCAGTGAGCCGAGATGGTGCCACTGCACTCCAGACTGGGCCACAAAGTGAAAGTCTATCTGAAAAAAAGAAAAAAAAAAGGCAGTAAAGGCAGTAAACGGGGCTATGAATTTCTATAGACAGAAATAGTGTCACTTGGCAAGAGTCAGCCAGCCTTGAAGTTAGAGGGGACACAGTCCACAGGATAAGGGCTTGTCCTTGTGTCTTGACTGTCCTCAATGCTGACACCAACTGCAAGGCTGGAGGGTTCCCAGGACCACCCTCAGGTGCAACAATTTGCTAGAAAGACACCCAGAACTCACTGCAAGCTGTTAAATGTACAGTTAATAGTTTATTAAGGGAAAGGATAGAGATTAAAATTAGTCATTGGAGGATACACACAGGATTGAGTCTGGGGCAGTAGCAAATACGGAGTTTCCTTGTCCTCTCCCCATGGAGTCAGGACAGGGCCCCTCTCCCAGAATTGATGTGACAGTACACAGGGAGTCCTGCCAACCAGAGATGCTCACTTCATCCAGTCTCAGTGTCCAGAGTTTTTAGTGGGGCTCCATCACCTGTGCATGATTGCACAACCTGAATCCCCCACCCTAAACATCGTTAAGACAATCCAGGCAAACAAAGACACTCTTATCAGGCTTTAGAAATTAACTTCCCAGAAGCTGAGGGAAAACCCACACCTCTTTTGGGGCAAGGTTAAATTTTTTACTATACACACCCATATGAATGAGAAGCTCATACCCATAATAAAACAGAAAAATAGATAACAGAAAAACAGAAAAATAGGAGCCCAGAGAGGCAGACATGACAGGGAAGCCTTTGGCATTGGAACTAAAAAGCTTCAGTTTCTAAATTTTGTTACAAAAATTTCCAAACATTCCAAAGTAGACTATTATAATGAATTCCCAATACCCATCACCCAGTTCAACAATTATCAAATTGCCTTACTTGCTTCATCTATCCTTTTCTTTCTTTTTTGTTTTTTGAGACGGAGTCTCACTCTGTCACCCAGGATGGAGTGCAGTGGTGCAATCACTCACTGCAACCTCTGCCTCCGAGGTTCAAGCAATTCTTCCACCTCAGTTTTCCGAGTAGTTGGGATTACAGGCGCGTGCCACCATGCCCAGGTAAATTTTGTATTTTTAGTAGAGACAGTCACCGTGTTGGCCAGGCTGGTCTCAAACTCCTGACCTTAAGGGAACTACCCGCCTCAGCCTCCCAAAGTGCTGGAATTACAGGTGTGAGCCACCATGCCTGGCCTCATCTATCCTTTTCTTTCTTTTTGTGCTTAGAGAACTTCAACTATCCATGCTATTTCACCTCTATATCCTTAGTACCCATTTCTTAAAAATATCAACATTTATGTAACCTTGACACCATTAACAATGATTTCTAGGCATCTTCTAATACTCTGTCCTTGTTCAAAACTTCCCCAGGCTGGGCGCGGTGGCTCACGCCTGTAATCCCAGCACTTTGGGAGGCCGAGGCGGGCGGATCACGAGGTCAAGAGTTCGAGACCGTCCTGGTCAACATGGTGAAACCCCGTCTCTACTAAAAATACAAAAAAATTAGCTGGGCGTGGTGGCGCGCCCTGTAGTCCCAGCTACTCGGGAGGCTGAGGCAGGAGAATGCTTGAGCCCGGGCAGCGGAGGTTGCAGTGAGCCGAGGTCGCGCCACTGCACTCCAGCCTGGCGCCTGGGTGACTAGAGTGAGACTCTGTCTCAAAAAAAAAAAAAAAAAAAAAAAAACTTCCCCAATTGTCTTAAAAATACCTTTTTCAATTGATTTATTCTAATCAAGAGCCAAATAAGGTCTATAAATGTGAATATTATATTTCATAAGTCTCTTTTACTCTGGCATGATGCAGAGGGGTTACTTTGTTTATTAATAGTATTTCAAGGTAATATAAAAAATGACATATACATATACTCTTCAGAGAAGAGGGAGCAAGACAAACCCAAAATATTAAGGCTACAGTTTAGTAAACACACAGTGTATCTATTTAAGGAGTCATTTGCCCAAAATTCTTTAAATAATGTCAGACAGTAGGCATTTACCTGCTTATATAGTGCGTAGAGTTTTAGCTTCACTTCGTTTCCTGGATCCTTCTTCAAGTGCTTCACCTGATTCATTGCATTTTCAAAGTCCTTCTGACTGGCTCTCATTGCTGTTCTATTCATGTGCAGCTGAGCTACTGGGAAACTAATGACCTGCAGAGGACTGATAAGGTGGACTGATTTCTACCTGTTCCCAACCCTCACATTTCTGCAGCCTGATTTCTAATTGTTCCCAGCCCATACATAGCAAAATCCCATGTTTGTCCATAAATATTTTCTTTATACTTGCCCCAGCAAACTGGCTGCAAATGATTGGCTGTAAGGATTTCAAGATAAGAAATCAATACAGAAGCTAATGGTAAATAAGATAAATAAATGGAAAAGTAAATAACCATCCAGTGAGGTATTTGTAAGCAATTAAACATAAAAGCAGCCAGAACAGGAAAGACTATGTAAATTTTGCCGTAGGCAAGAAGGAAATGAAGAGCATGCAAGATAGTGAACAGCAGGAGACCAAAAGCTAAGTGCACAGAATTTAGTGAAGTGTCCCAAAGTCCTAAAACAGCTTCTGCACTCACTGATGAACAAGCCATAAACTAATATAGGGTCAATTCTTGCCTCTTTGCTGGCAAAACCGGGTGTTCCAACACATACACAGGTGGAAGGAGGGGAGAACGGCTGCACATACAAGAAATGTTCAAAAGGACGTATGTAGAGATGCTGGCATTCCAGACAGAACCACAGCCTTCTCAGCAGGTGGGAGGGAATCTACCTGCAGCGGAAGGGAGTCAATGAAGCGGGCTCAGCAGGCTTGTCCCTTTCTATGGGGATGTTTAACCAGCCAGCCAGGAGCAGAGCAAACAGCAAGCACCGCGGGGTGATCAGCACGGTTTTAAGCACACACAGTGAGCGGGGGTGGGGTGGCAAACTTCAAAGGACTCAGGCCACAAGCAAAACATGGATGTTGATGACGATGACCCTGAATAATGGAGTTAATGGCGTCAAAGATGATTAAAATAATACAGGTTACAAAGCCCAAACCTAACACGTATCACCCCCAAACACAATTACGTAACTCGAAAATGGTACAATGAACTCTAGGTTCAAACCTTGGACTTAGTAATTGATTCAGTAAGATCAGTCTACAGTAAGTTTTATATTAAATTGCTTTTCTGTAAAGGGAAAAACTGCAACCTACATGACAAATTCCAAGAAGAAAACGAAAGAAAAATTTAAAGTGTCCACAGAAAGCCGAAATGTGCGTTTCCACAAAATGTGGAACAAATTTATTTTTAAATAATGCGTGAGTTTTAAAACAAATTGCAAAAAGACGACCATATAAGAAAATACCTAAAGTCTGGAAAATCACTCATAATTCCACCACTTCAAGGTCACCATCGTGTTCCGGTTTTGTTCCCTATACACAGATGCGTGCGGGGTTCCCGGCATCCCAGGGGTGGTGGAGTACGCTTCTTAGCGGTCACTGCGCACACGGCTACTTCGCTTCATTGCATACGTGTTCTCCAAAAAGCAAAGAGCGTAAGTCTGCACGAGTGATAACTGCTTACGTTTACCTCACTTTTAGCAAGCAACGCTTTGCACCCCAGAAGCATCCCGGCTGGGAAGTGCAGGCCCGGGCGCCGGAGGAAGCACCGTGCCCAGCGGGGGCCTCTCGAGGGCCCAGAGTCCGGCCCCAGGAGGATGGGAACGCTTCGCGGACGCCAGCGGAGACCTCGGGGACTGGGGACAGAGAGCCGTGGTCCTGACCTCACGACGCGTCCATCCTGACCACTCTGGGCCCAGCAGTGCAGGAGGGCGCGCGCGTTAGGTGGTCACTCCAGCGAACTCTCGCTGGAAAACCAGCAAAGCAAAATTCCGTTGCCACCCAGACAAGATAACCGGGGGGGGGGGGGCTCCCACCGGCGGCGACCTTCGCCTGGACAGCCGTCTCCTGTGGGCGACCTTGGGCCGGGCGGCCGGGACTCCAAGCTTACCTCAGACACCAACGATGCGCCAGTCTCCAGGCCGCGTTCGCCATATCTAGCCCCGACCTTGGGAGTCCGGGGCTCTGGGACTGCCGGGGCTCCGGGGTGGAGTAGGGCGGGGAACCGCCAGGGTTGGAGCGGGACCGGGGTTGGAGCGGGACCAGGGTTGGAGCGGGACCAGGGTTGGGGCGGGGCCAGGCTGAAAATCGAAGCCGGAACCCGAGGCGGGGGGCGTGGGCGGGGCCGGGGCTCTAGGCGGTTAGGAGGCGGGGCTGAGATGCGGGGGCGGAGCCGGAGCGGGGCGGGAGCAAGGCTGGGTATCGCCCGACAGTGGAAGAAGGGCGCGGGGCGCAGGGACGGTGACCCGGGAAGGACCTGAGCGGCGCGTGGGGCAGGGCACAAATGCTTCCCGGCCTGGCTCCGAGGATCTGCGAGCTGGAGGCCCGGCTGCTCCCTCGGGCGGACCTCAGCTCTGCGAACTCTGCGGCTGCCGGAGCTCGGAGCTCCCTGCCCAGGGCCCTGGGGCAGCCTGGCGAGGAGGGGTCGCTGCGTCCCGAGGGCCAGCTGTCAGCCGGGTGGTGGGATAACAATTGAGGGCGTGTGCTTAAAAGCGGCTATGTCATGCACCCCCAAATCGAAGGCTTGCAGACCTGCAGGACGCTGGAGGATCAGAAGTGATTTCTGAGGTATCCAACTTTTTAGTGTCAGAGTTTGTGGATATTTTTGAGTTCTGCTGAGGCATTTGCAAAGTATTTTCTTTGGGGAAGAATTCTAAGAGTTGGAAGGGCCTTCGCTGTGCCACCTTGTCCAGTTCCCAGAGAACCAAACAACAAAACAAAAACACCCCCTAAATCCGGTGCCCCAGGTGTCCTATTCAAGCATGCCTAGGCGTTTTAGATTTATGTAGCTGACACTTGTGGACTACCTATAGTGAGCCAGGCTAATTGTAATTCTTTCAACAACACTGTAAGGAAAATGATATTGCCCTGTTGAGCATATTGCCCTGTTGAACTGATATGGAAACTGCGACCCAGAAAGATTAATCAGGTAACTTGCCCAAAGACATGACACTTGCAAGTGAGCATGTTGCAGGATGAGCCGCTGACAGAGCCCCTCAGACACGGGAGTGAGGAAGAGACTATTCAGCTAGCTGTGGAGCATTGGTGGACTCGAGTCCAGAAACAGAGCTCCCCCGAAAAGCAGTTTTTTTTCCCTTTTTAAAGACATACAACCCAAGGGAGAGTAGAGGTAAAACTGTGTAATTGCCCATTGGCTGGACATCTGACCTTACAGTCGTTGGCTTTCATTGATTTGCTAATTTACATGTGGCTTGCACGGGAAGGGAAAAGAGGAGGAATTACAGAAGTTAAAGGCAGTAAGTTACTCAGTGACAGAGGTATTTCTAAGGTTTGGGTCTAGATTGTACAAACGTGGACTACGTGCCTCAGAGCAGGTCCTTGGGCTGCAGGAAAAACATTATTTTGCAATATTTTCAAGGCTGATAAATAATATAGGCACCAGTTACAGAGAGGGGAGTTATTTTCTCAGCCCTTGGGCCCCACTGTGGTTGGGCCAGTGGTGCCAGCCAGCCGCCTGACTTCTGACTTCAACTTTGTGTTATTTTATCTCTCCTCCCCCCTTTTCTAACAGAAGATGGGCAAGCTCAGTAGAGTCCAAGTCTTAAGTAACTTTATCATTGTTTAAGTTTCATCAGGTACATCTGGGTAACAATGTAGGTGGGGCAACACTGAAAGTCAACTAGAACAATTTGGGCTTATTCCAAAGCCTTTCTCCAGATTTTTTGGGTTTCTTTTTTGAGATGGAGTTTCCCTCTTGTTGCCTAGGCTGGAGTTCAGTGGCGCAATCTCGGCTCACTGCAACCTCCGCCTCACAGGTTCAAGTGATTCTCCTGCCTCAGCCTCCTGAGTAGCTGGGATTACAGGCATGCACCACTAGGCCTGGCTAATTTTTTGTATGTAGTAGAGATGGGGTTTCACCATGTTGGTCAGGCTGGTCTTGAACTCCTGACCTCAGGTGATCCACCCGCCTCGGCCTTCCAAAGTGCTGGGATTACAGGCGAGAACCACCACACCTGGCCTCTTCAGATATTACAAAGTGGTAGTTGGTAGGCTGAGCTGCGTCTCTCAAAGACCTTGATCCTCTCCAAGGCTGTTAGGTGACCCTCACAAGTGATAGAAATGGAATAATCAGAAATTGCAGATAATACAAGACTCATTCATCTCCAGAAGATGAAACAGCTCTCATAGAAATATTTTTTAAATCTCTTACTGATAAGCATATTTTGATGGTGAAACCTTTTGCAATACAAGTGAACGACTCTCAGGTTATACCTACCACAGAAAAGAGTGGGGTGTGGGAAATGAGCTTGTCTTTTTCAAAGTATAATTTAAAACATATAGAAAGAGCATGTGTCAAAGATTTACTTAGCTCATTAATTAGGGAACATGCAGGGCACTAAAGAAGATGTTAAAAGACTAGTTAATATACTCAGTGTAAAAAAAGAATGCTGGAATAGATTGCAAAATTAGAAATAAAACTGATTAATATCCTATAAAGCAATAAAACTATAACTTCAGGAGGAATGTTTTTCCAATTGGGTGAATTATTTGCATCTCTACCAGCTGTTATTTATTAAAGCCCCATTGTATCTAGCATTTGAGAGAAAGGAGATGGTTGCAGAGACAGGTATTCCTGGCAGAGGGTCATCTTGGGTCTATGTTTGGTTTACTAAACTGTTAAGAGGAGTCCAGACCATGCCTTGTAAACATGGCTGCCATAGCCCTGTGGGTGGGAGGGCCACTTGCAGCAAAAGGGAACCATTGTGATTTGGGTAGATGCTCCACCTAGCTTGAAGATTATTGTATCTATGCTAAGGAGTTTGGATTCGTGCTGAGAGCAAGTGGAGAGCCACTGAAGATACAATTGGCATGCCTAGCTATCCAGTTCTCAGTGAAATCCTGGACCCCAGGTATATCTTCAGGGTATAATGCTTCTGGGTAAGAGTAGGAAAGGCAGAAGCTCAGTCAAGACCTCTCTAAAGCTCTAATCTTCACCCTGTTATATAATCAGCTTTCCTTGGAGCTTACGAAGATCTTGGGGAGGGGGTCCTCCAGTCCAGTTAGATCCTGTCTAATTGATTGCAGGGGATTGTTGCCGCGTAGGAGGGCAGTTGATGTGCTTTGGGTTCAGAGAATTTCAGACCCTCCTACCAGGTGCCCAGGAGACCTTGTCTCTGACTATAATGAATCTTTGTTGTCAGGGTATCCGCTTCACAATGTTGTGCTCAGTGGTAGGATGAATGTTTCTTTTTTCAGATCAGAGAGTAGATTATATCAGAGTAGAATGTAACATGATGATTCTGTCAGTCATGATAATTTTCATTTCTGACATTTATCTCATAATAGCATACTGATATTACATCAGTATCCAATATTGACATCAGATACTGTTATTACAACATATAAAAGTCTGTCACGTTCAGTCTTGAGGAACAATTCTGATACACTGTCCAATTTAGAGTACAAGCTAGAAATCCAGAAGTCTTGGAATCCTTTACCTCACCGACACTTCACATCTATCATTCACCAAATACCAGTGATTCTGTCTCCTAAGTATTTTTTATTTTTCCCCGTTGCCTCGTACTCCTCTACATGATCTTAATTCATGCCCTCATTGATTTTGAGATTACTGTTACACGGATACCTGTAGCAGCCACTTCCCAGTTTTGCTAATTTAGTACCACCTCTGCAGTCCATTCTCTTCCTGCTTCCTGGCTGATTTCCTTAAATTTTATCTTACGCTGCACATGATTCTCCCCGACTCTTTCCCTATGACTGAAAATCTCTTAGTGAGTCCCCTTTGCCTGCTAAACAAACCCAAGCTGCTTAGCACTGGCAAATAAGGCCCACAAGATTTGCCCTTGCCTACCTTCCCAGGCACCTCTTTACAGCCCCACAAGTTAACTTCCCATTTCAAGTGAACTTGGGATACTCAGTTTCTCTGAGTTTCCACGTTCTCTCACTCCAGGCACTGGCATATCCAGGAATCTCCTCTGACCCACCCACTGGTGAGCTCTGTCCTTCTGAGCTCCTACAGTCTACTGGGCTTCTCTTCCTTCTGGCTCCTATGTTACTGTGTTTTATGTCTGATTAGTAGTCTATTTCATTACAAGGGGCACATCCTGGGAAGAATTCTACCCTATATTCAATCCCATTTCTCATTTCCGGACATACTGCTTGACACAAAATACTGTACTCTCTGAAGGTTTGTTGGATGATGGATGAGCTGTTGAAAGTTTCCTTCTAGAGCTTGGTTTTCCACATTTGATAAAAAGTTGTGGTCAATTGCTACATTTGTATTAAGTTGTAAGAAGGTGTTAACATGAATGGTTTTGTGGTTTGAGATGTTGCTTTTTCAGTGAGTGGTAGCTAAAGGCAAAGGAATTTGACTATTGCCAAGTTCCTGTGCTGAAATGAACTGGGAAAAGTGGTACGAAGGAAACTATGGTGTTATTTAACTCTATAAATTTCTGGGTAAAAAATCTATTATAGCTTTTTCCGTTAGTCATTAAAATGATTACTACACGTTCAATGTTCTGTATCATAATTGTTTCCTGCTTTAGTTGAATGACATTGCTTGAGATAAATTAAACCTGTGCCATTATTATGCTTTCTTTGCAAAATTAATCCTCCTTTTTTCTTCCTAGCTAGGCTTTGTATCACCTTCCTACACAGTCTTACATGTCAGAGATATTAAAAATAATATGCTGGAATATTACCTGCTTTTGGGTGTTTTTCTTATTTCCCATTGTTACAATTTAGAGAAGAAAGTCATTTCAAAAGTAAACATTTGACTCATTTTATCACCTCTGCATAAGTGCTTTCCCCCTGCATGATTTGTTCATTCATCCAAGGTTCTTTTATCCACTCTTTCTGTATGTTGCACAAGCATTAAGCTGACTTTGTACTTGAGGATTACTTTTCAACTATCCTTCTGTAGCAAAAAAATCATTTTTGGAGGAATCCCCCCTCTGAAAATGATTGGAACTGAGAGATACACTGTGTAAGAAATGGGGGTTTTTTTCTGGAGTGATTCCACTTTTTCTCATTTACAGAACAGCTTAACTTAATTTACCTGTCCTAATGAAAACATAAGAACAAGAACAATACCTACAATTTAGTCAACCACAGAGAGTCACAAAGACAATTATAACACACGTATTCAGCACAATGTTATATAATTTACACACATTTAAGGGCCGAGAAGAATGTTCGAGAATGGCATCCATGTTTGGTAGAAGCAGATGGTACCCTTGTTGACTCAGCAAAGGTGACCCTGCCTTTTCCATTCTGTAAAAGAAAGAAGTAAATTTGAAATTCTATTCATAAATCACCAGCTTGACTTTAAATGTGATTAGAAAAACATAGTCAGTCCTCATTTTTTGCAGTTTGTATATTTGAGAATTTGCCTAATTGCTAAAATTTACTTGTAAACTTTATTTGTATTTATTTATATTTATTTTTTTATTTTTTTGAGATGGAGTCTTGCTCTCTCACCCAGGCTGGAGTGCAGTGGCATGATCTCTGCTCACTGCAGCCTCCGCCTTCTAGGTTCAAGCAATTCTCTTACCTCAGCCTCCCAAGTAGCTGGGACTACAGGCATGCGCCACCATGGCTAGCTAATTTTTTGTATTTTTGGTAGAGATGGGGTTTCACCATGTTGGCCAGGCTGGTCTTGAACTCCTGACCTCAGGTGATCCACTTGCCTCTGCCTCCCAAAGTGCTGGGATTACAGGCGTGAGCTATTGCACTTGACCTATTTGTAAACTTTAAATCAATACTCATGGGGTATTTGCAACATGTCCAGGGTGTTGGAAAATTTGACTTACCTGAAGCACATTTTCATGGCTGAGGTCAAACAAGGTGACATTCTGCCTTCTTATTTCAACTGTCATACTGTAACTAAATGTCCTTATTGTGGTTTACTTAGTGCCACATTTTTTCATTGTGTGTGTGTGTGTGTGTGTGTGTGTGTGTGTGTGTGTAATTTGCTGTTTTAAATGGCCAGCAAGCATAATGCTGAATTGCTATCTAGTGTAAAAGCAAGAAGGCTGTGATGTGCCTCATAGAGAAAATGTGAGATAGGCGTCATTCAGGCCTGAGTTTATAATACTGTTAGCAAATTCAGTATTACTGAATCATATGTGTCTTTCAACAGAAATACACATCAGATAAGCTTATGTATTGACTGGATGATGAAAATGTAACCAGAGGCTCAGAGGAACCTAATCCTGAATTATCCCTAGAAACAATGGTTCAGTATTGACTTATTCAGTGTTTGCTATGACTTTAGAAAATCTAATTGTCATAAATAATGATAATTAACTGTATACGCAGCTGTCTTAGATTAGAATCTCCCAGAAGCAGACTCCAAGAAAGGAGTTTATTTGGGAAATGATTCCAGGAAAACTTGATGTAGGAGTAGGGAAGTAAAAGAGGGAAGGAAAGGCCGGTAATAAAGGGTAAAATCATCAAACAAGTTACCTCTGTGGACAACTGACGATCAATTCTACTAGAGTACCCTGGGAGCCAGTGAAGCGTATGTGCCTCAGGTGTCCTTCCTGAAGGGAAGGAAAGGTATTTCTAAGTATTTGGCGATTTTTCATGATCTTTCTCTTATTTATTTCTAGTTCAACTCCACTATATCCCAAGAACATTATTTGTATGAATTTAATTCTTTTAAATTTGCTAAAGTATGTTTTATATCCAGTAGTATATGGTCTATTTTGGTGAACATTCCGTGGGTTTTCAAACCAGTAGTATATGGTCTATCTTGGTGAACATTCCAAGTGGACTATCATTTATTGCCACTTACTGATTTTGTGTGTCCTTGTTCCACAAACTACTTAGAGAGGAATGTTGGTGTGGCCATATGTAGTTGTAAATGCATCTATTTCTCTATCAGTTCAATCAGTTTTTGCTTCATGCATTTTGGAGCTCTGTTGTTGGGTAGATACAAACTGATAACTGTATGTCTTCTGGATGAATTGACCTTTATCATTTTGTACTGTCCCTTTTTATCCTTGGTAAGTAATTTTCCTTTATATGAAGTCTATTTTTTATATTACTATAGACAACATAGCTTTCTTTTGATTAGTGTTTGCATGGTTTTCATTCTTTCACTTTTAATATAGGTATATCATTATATTTAAAGTGAGTTTCTTGTAAACAACATATAGTTTTTTTAAAATCCATTCTGACAATCTTTGTTTTTTAAATGATGTATTTAGACCATTTACATTTAATATAATTACTGATGTAATTGGATTTAGAATTCCTATTTTGTTATTTTTCTGTTTGTTTTTGCTCTTCTCCTTCCTTACCTTCTTTGAATTATTTTTAGTATTCCATTTTAATTTATTTGTTAGGGTTTTTTCTTTCTTTCTTTCTTTCTTTCTTTCTTTCTTTCTTTTTTTTTTTTTTTTTTTTTTTTTTTGCCTGTGTCTGTATTAGTCCATTCTCACACTGCTATAAAGAACTACCTGACCTGTAATCCCAGCACTCTGGGAGGCTGAGGCAGGTGGATTACTTGAGCTCAGGAGTTTAAGACCAGCCTGGACAATATGGTGAAACCCATCCCTACAAAAAATACAAGAAAATTAGCCAGATATGGTGGCACATGTCTGTACTCCCAGCTACTCAGAAGAGTAAGGCAGAGGATTGCTTAGGCCCAGGAGGCAAAGTCACCCTGAGTCAAGCTGAGATTGTAGCACTACATTCCAGCCTGGGAGACAGAGCAAGAGTCTGTGAAACAAAACAAAACAGAAACAGCAACAACAGCAACAAAAAAATCCCCAAACCAACAACCTACCTGGGACTGGGGAATTTATAAAGAAAAGAGGTTTAATGGTTCTGCAGGTTGTAGAGGAAACATGGCTGGGGAGGCCTCAGGAAACTTACAATTATGGCAGAAGGTGAAGGAGAAGCTGGTACATCTTTACATGGCAAAGCAGGAGAGAGAAAATGAAAAGGGAAGCACTACACACTTTTAAACAACAAGATCTCATGAGAACTAATTCACTATCCCAAGAACAGCAAGGGAAATGTCTGCCCCCATGATCCAATCACCTCCCACTAGGCCCCTTCTTCAACACATGGGGATTACAGTTCAACATGAGATTTGGGTGGGGACACAGAGCCAAACCATATCAATCTCCTTGTATTTTTTTCTAGTGGTTGTTCTAGAGAATATATGTATATAATATTATAATATATATTACATATATATGTGTGTATATATTCTCTTAATTTACCTGAATTTAATATTTAACAACTTCAAGTAAAATGTTGAAGATTAGCAACCATATAGGTTTCTTTATCCTCCCTCTTTTTGTTTTAGTTATCATCTGTATTACATTTGGATACATTGACACCCTCCCAAACAGTGTTACAATTTTTGCTTTCAAACTTCATAGACAGTTTAAATAAGTTAAAAAAGAAAAATACTATTTAACTAAATATTTATCATTTCTACTGTTTTTTATTCATTCCTGAAGTTTCAAGTTTTATTCTGGGAACATCTTCTTCCATATTTGCTTCCTTTAGCAATTTTTCTTAGATATATTGTCAATGAATTCTCTTTGTTTTCCTTCATTTGAAAATATCTTTATTTTACATTAATTCCTGAAGGATACTTTCACTGAACATAGAATTCTGAGTTGACATTTTTTTTCTTTCAGCACTTCAAAGATTTTGCTCCACTGCCTTTATAGTTCCTGATGAGGAATCATTAGTATTCACTAGTACTTGTAGTATTTGAGTCATTGCTCTCCTATGTAAAATATATCGTTTTGCTATGGCTGCTTTTTAGATATTTTTCTTTGTCTTTGGTTTTCAGCAGTTTAATTTTGATGTGTGATAGCATGGTTTTCTTTGAGTTTATTTTGTTTGCATTTTCTAGACTTCTTGAATCTATGAATTTATGTCTTTTGCCATATTTGAGGAGTTTTTGTTTATTATTTTATCAGATATTTCATCTGTCCTGATATCTTTCATCTCTGCTTCAGGGACTCCAATGATACTGAGATTGTCCCACAGGTTCCTATGGCTATTTATCTACTTTTAATCCTTTTTCTCTTTGTTTTACAGGTAGGTAATTTTTACTGATCTATCTTTAAATTCACTGACATTATTCTCTCTCATCTCAATTCTGCTATTGAGCCCACTCAGTGTATTTTTAAATTTCAGGTATTCTACTTTTCAATTCTTAAATTTCTCTTTGGCTCTTTTTTATAGTTTCTTTTGCTCTGCCTACTACTCGTGTCTTTCTTTTCAATTTGGAAGTGCTTACATTCACCTCATAGAAAAAGGGCATAATGACTGCTTTAAATTATTGACCCCTATGCATTTGGTCTCTTGCACTTGACCCCTTGGATTCCTTATGGTTCCAGTGCACCTGCTTTGGGACTTCACTTGTCCATTGGACTTCCCACCCTCACTGCTATGGCCTGCAATTGACACTATCATATCAAAGTCATGTCTTGAGTCCCCAGCTAGGCTAATATCATTGCTGATTCCTCTTCCCCAACAGTGTCTTCGATCATGCTGGGCAAGCTGAATTAAATGCATTCATTGATAGAAAAATTGCAGAAAAATCACAGGTTAAATCTAGCCAATGTAACCCTTTATTACAATAATACAATGTGATTATTCTCTTGAAAAACTGTTTGCATTCTGAAGCATCTGTAGAATTTCATGGAGCACAAATGTAGTGGACATTTCATACCTCCAAATGTTTTAAGCCAAATTATGATTGCAGACAGCCCTTATAAATCTAATTACATGTCTTACAGTGACTCCACAGGTACCCAGGCCAGATGGAATTAATATATTCGTGCTGCTCTTAATCATGTGAGATTAAGACAAATAATATATTAACATGATTATGTAAAATGATCTGCCATTTATCTGCTGTGATCACCTACTTCATTAAGGTATTGGCAGCATTTAGCAAGGCTGGTGTTGAAGTCTGTTTTTGTTGCTATAAAAGAATGCATGAAGCTGGTAGTTTATAAAGAAAAGAGGTTTATTTGGTTCTTGGTTCTGCAGGCTATACAAGAAGCATGGCACCAGCATCTGCTTCTGGTGAAGAGCTCAGGCTAATTCCATTCCTGGTGAAAGATAAAGGGGAACTGACATATGCAGAGATCACATCCAAGGGGGAAATCAAGAGAGAGAGGTGGGAGGTGCCAGGCTCTTTTTAACAACCAGTTATCTTGGGAGCTAATAGAGTAAGAACTCAGTGATACCTACTACCCCCATCCTCCATCTCTTCATGAAGGATCTGCCCCCATGATCCATATACTCTCATTAGGCCCCACCTTCAACACTGGGGATCACATTTCAACATGAGACTTGGAGGGGACAAGCAAACCTTATCCAAACTATAGGAGTGGCAAATTGACAACATCTACTTGTTCATTCAAAAGAAATAGTTGGTAAAAACATGAGATGATCCATGGATGTTTCAGCTTTTCTGTCACTGACCCTGCATACTGAAAAGCAATAAATTCCTTCCTAACTTAAACAAAGTAATGGCAGATATGCCTAAGGCCACAAATGTATTTAATGTAGCTGGAGTTAATTTGATTAATTGTGAAGTTCTAGGCAGTAATTTCTTAAACTTTGTGCTCAGCTTTATTAACCTTCAGAAGCTAAGATCAACTTTTCTGTTGCTGTCATACTTTCAAAAACTCAAGTACTAATTGCCAATCTCAAACCCACTTAAAAATATTCCACTGTGTCCTGGGTAATTTCATTATTTTTCTTTAATTTAATGTTGAAATGTTTGCCTACTGAGTGCTGTGATGAAACCTTTCCCCATGAAACTTTCTAGAGAAAAAGTTTTATTTCATAAATTACAGATGCTCAGAATTTGAATTCAATCTTTTTTTTTTGAGAATGAGTCTCGCTTTGTCGTTCAGGCTAGAGTGCAATGGCACGATCTCAGCTCACTGCAGCCTCTGCCTCCTGGGTTCAAGTGATTCTCCTGACTCAGCCTCCTGAGTAGCGGGGACTACAGGCACGTGCCACCACACCCAGCTAATTTTTATATTTTTAGTAGAGTCAGGGTTTCACCGTGTTGGCCAGGTCTGACCTTGTGATCTGCCTGCCTTGGCCTCCCAAAGCTCTGGGATTACAGGCGTGGGCCACCACATCCGGCCTGGAATTCATCCTTTTATGTATCCAAGAGGTGTTTGTTGAGTGGTTACTATGTACCAGCCTGTCCTAGGGGGTGGGGGTGTATAGGAATGCTTGTGAGCTTTGCACATTGATTTTGTATACTGAGACTTTGCTGAAGTTGCTTATTAGCTTAAGGAGTTTTTGGGCTGAGACAGTGGGGTTTTCTAAATATATGATCATGTCATCTGCAAACAGAGACAATTTGACTTCCTCTCTTCCAATTTGAATACGAGTTGTTTCTTTCTCTTGCCTGATTGCGCTGGCCAGAACTTCCAATACTATGTTGAATAGGGATGGTGTGAGAGGGCATCCTTGTCTTGTGCCGATTTTCAAAGGGAATGCTTCCAGCTTTTGCCCATTCAGTATGATATTGGCTGTGGGTTTGCCATAAATAGCTCTTATTATTTTGAGATATGTTCCATCAACACCTGGTTTATTGAGTGTTTTTAGCATTAAGGGGTGTTAAATTGTATTGAAGGTCTTTTCCGCATGGATTGAGATAATGATATGGTTTTTGTCTTTGGTTCTGTTTATATGGTGGATTACGTTTATTGATTAGCATATGTTGAACTAGCCTTGAATCCCAGAGATGAAGCCAACTTGACTGTGGTGGATAAGCTTCTTGATGTGCTGCTGGATTTTGTTTGTCAGTATTTTATTGAAAATTTTTACATTGATGTTCGTCATGGATATTGGCCTGAAATTTTCTTTTTTTGTTGTGTCTCTGCCAGGTTTGGGGGTCAGGATGATGCTGGCTTCATAAAATGAGTTAGGGAGGATCTCCCTCTTTTTCTATTGTTTGGAATAGTTTCAGAAGGAATGGTACCAGTTCCTCTTTGTACCTCTGGTAGAATACGGATGTGAATTGGTCTGATCCTGGGCTTTTTTTGGTTGGTAGTTATTAATGACTGCCTCCATTTTAGAACTTATTGCTGTATTCAAGGATTCGACTTCTTCCTGGCTTAGTGTTGGGGGAGCGGGGTGTATGTGTCCAGGAATTTATCCATTTCTTCTAGATTTTCTAGTTTATTGCTAGCTTTCAAATGTGTTTACTCTTGATTCTCTAGTTCTTTTAATTGCCTTCCAAAGTGCTGGGATTATAGGCGTGAGTCACCGTGCCTGGCCAACATAGTTGATATTCTGATTGGGTGGCTCCCCCAAGCTCCAACCCAGAAGTGTCTCTGTCAGATGTTTCTTCCAAATGCCACTGGTGAGAAGGAGGGTCAGGACTGGCTGCAGTTTTTCTTGACGCTGTTCCAGGGAACCATTCTGGCTGAAGCGGGTAAAGCAAGATGTTTGTCAAGAACTGCCTCTTCCAAGACCCAGGGGCACCTGACTGCTCTTCTCTCACAGCTGCTTGGATCTGTTGTCTAAATTTTGGGCATCTCTATTAGCAACAGGGAGTCCACCTAATCTGGAGAGCTTGGGGTCTTACTTACAGTTTTATTTCACAGCTTTCATCTTCCAGCCATATCATTTACTTTTCCTCTACCTGCTTTCCTTCTTTCAAGAAATTTGTGGAAATCAATAATCCACTAGTATTTCCTCTGTTTCTCATTTATTTATGCATTTTTAAATTTCTTTATTTTCAATTTTAATGAGATTCCTTGAGAGGTTAGATATTATTCTGTGTGGTCAATCAGTCATTTTGAGCTGGAAGTCCAAGCAGACACCTTGATATTAGTGGCAGTCAAGGTTGAATTTAAGGCAAAATAACTGTATGTGACAAAGTGGCCACTTTAATGATAATGGGTCCTATCACCTATGGAAATTAATGATAAATCTTTAATAAATAGAGACGGGCTTTCTCCATGTTGGTCAGGCTGGTCTTGAACTCCTGACATCAGGTGATCCAACCGCCTCAACCTCCCAAAGTGTTAGGATTACAGGCATGAGCCACCATGCCTGGCCCTCTTCCTCCTTCTTAAATAACCAGACATTTTACTCCTGGACAAAAATTTACCACACACAATTCTCTGTCACATAAAATTATTTATTAATTATTAATGCTATAATCCTAATAACATTATTTTTTCTATCTGACCAAACCTTCTGTTTTTACAGAAGAAGACATTAAAGCCAACACATGAAGTAAGAACCTGTCAAGGGTCATATTGGGTCACATCAGGTTACATCCTAACTTTGTGTTGGCATCCTTGTCCTCTATGCTGTCTGATATGCTTGGGAAATGCCCTCTGTCCTGCCTCCCACTAGGGCTACACTGATATGTGGGTCTTTTGGGGGCAAAATCACCCATTTTGGGAATTTTGGAAGCAGAACAAAAGTGGCAGTGTTCTGAGGGCTTTGATTAAAGATAGAGAGGTATAAGGGTCTATTGCAGACAGAAAGAACTCTCTTCTGAATTGAGGGGGCAGCCCAAGATACTGGAGTTACAATGTGATGGAACAGTTCAAGTCAAGTCTTTGTTTTGGCAGGTCTAACAGTGTAAACTTTGCTGGAAATCTGGAAACTTACTCAGAGGGCCAGTCACCTGCTTCTCTAGAGTTCCCAAGCTCTCCCGTGAGCACCAAGTAGAGCTGCAGAAAGCCAGGACCAGCTCACTGAACTGAGAAATGGACATGAAGATGCCCAGGTCTGCAGATGGTTTCCATCCTGAAAAGTGATGGGCCCGAGGGGGGCTGGCATGCAGTCATTCATCCAACAATTGTGCTCCTAGTGTGTGCAAAGTCTTGGGGATACAGTGCTGAGCACAGACAGACCGACTCTCTGTCCTTTGCAGCTTTCAGTGAAGGGTAGGAGGTAGACATTGATGCAGCAAGCACCCAGGTAAATGTAAGATCATGCAGTGATAAAGGCCATGGAGGAAGGGGCCATGCAGGGGCGGAAAACAGAGGAGGGGGGCTGGTGGAGCAGCTCCTCCAGCCCAAGGCTGAATGTGGTATAAACTGCAGTTACTGCATGATCTGAACATGCCTGAAGGAGGGTATCCCCAGAGTGTGCTGGTTAGGAGGCACTGTGGAGTGCTGGTTTATTGTAATTGCCTTGCGTTTATAAGTAATGGAATCCTAGAATTAGAAGGAACTTTGGTTACCTTCTAATTCAATATTCATCTTTCTCAACCCAGGAAACCTTTCTACAGGATCCCTAACTGGGGGTTGATCCATTCATTTCCAGACAGAGAATAGAGTCAAATTCTGCGGCTTCCATATGCACTATTTTAGTAAGACTTCTTGGGGCACAAGGCAGGAAGGTTGGGAACAGTCTGCACCAAGGCAGCCTGAGAAGAGAGAAGTGAATACACCTGGGGGTATTATATATTATTCACTTAGTATTCTAAGTGAATACTCTAGGGGTGCCTGAGACGTGGAGCGATGAAAGTTCACGTTCACAAAAGGACCAGCTTTAAAACTAGATTATCTCTGCTATTCAGGAACACCAAGAAAATGCCACACAAGCGGAACAAAGCTCATCTGAGGTCTAGCAAATTTCCCTGCTGCCCACGTATCAATAATGATGTATTAAAATCAATTCTACACTGGGGGGGTACTTATTTGGACATTAATAGATACTGTGGTGGTTTGATGCCCAGAGGAAAAGCCCCCACACTCACCTACACCAAAATGAAGTCTGAGTCAGCTGCCTCCCCTCCTCCATCCCTTCTAAAACCAATGGTTGCAAGTCACAGAAGTCCCTCTGCTGCCACCTAGTGACGACAATGTGAATACAACTACATAGCCTCTGGGGAAAGATTTGAACCGCATTTACCTCTTAGGAGGGAAGCCTGCAATTCCCTCCGAGTGCTCTATTTTGACTGCAGTTTTAAAATATATTTTTTAAAAAACTCTATACACTCTTATGCATATCCCTTTTTAAGAATCTGCCCTGTAGTGGATGTAGCCTCACTTTCAAGAACCTAAAAGCTATGCCCCCAATTCAGGGAGTACAACAAAGACAGGCTTAACAGCAGTCCCTAAAAATGGTACTAAATTTATCTTTAAGATGCCTGTGGTTCCTTAGCACTTGAATTCCATTACTCCCCTGGGAATAGTCACCTGGAGGCTAGGGACTGTGACAATTCAGCCCTCAATTAGTAGGTTTTCCCTTTAAGTAGTCTCTGAAAGGATTGAAAATACAAAAAATCTTGAAATTCTGATGTCTGGATGATGTTTCCAGTTTTGTGGAAGAATAAAAGAAAAGGGACATGAAATTCTGGCTCTCGGGGCACAGTGGCTGTGTCTTATTAATCTCTGTGCTCACTGTACCAACCCCGGACAGTCACAGCAGGTACCCAGCCAGTGCTGATGAATGCAGAGGGGCAAGGGGCTGGCATGCTCTTGACCCCTTATAGGGGCTGCGTCGATGGCCAGGGTTCAATTGGAGCTTTCCGGTATGGTCTCACTCTGCCACTCTTTCAAATTAAATGCAGCACAACTGGAAGCCCCAGAAACAGAAAAAAAAAAAAAGATTAAAAAAAAAAAAAAAAAGAAATAAAATCCAGTTACTGAATAGAGTAGAAATAGAAAAAACAATTAAGAAAAACAAAAAGGAAGCCCCAGGTTTTCATAGATGGGTTGAGGTGGGCATTGGGGCAGAAAGGCTCACATAAGGTCTGAGCATGCGGTTTCCTGCCCAACGCTGTCATGCTCTTGCAGCCCAGCTTCTTCTCACCTTTCCTTCCACACCATGGCATAGCAAGTGCAGAAACCATGCCAGGATTGAGACCCTAGAGGCTGACTACAGGTCTTGGGGGTGAAACATCTGGACAACACAGCTGAAGATGAGCCAAGTGTATTAGTCAGGGTTCTCTAGAGAAACAGAACCAACAGGATAGATGCAGAAAGACACAGAGAGACAGAAAGCGGGGGGGCGGGTGACTTAAGTAATTGACCCACAAAATCATGGAGGCTTGGCAAGTCAAAAATCTTCAAGGTGGGCTGGCACATTGGAGACTGAAGGAAGAGTTGCAGGTTGAGTTCAAAGGCTAGCTGCTGGCAGAATTCCTTTCTGCTCAGGCAAGTTTGGTCTCTGTTCATTTAAGACCTTCAGCTGATGGAATGAGTCCCACCCAATCAAAGGGTCATTTGCTTTACTCAACATCTACTCATCTAAATGTTAATCTCATTTAAACAAAACTCACAGAAACATCCAGAATACTGTTTGACGAAATGTTTGGACAATGCAGCCTGGCCAAGTTAACACGCAAAATTAACTGTCACAGCAAGACACCAGGGAAGCATTAGAAGATGTTAGTGACTGTCACTGAAACGCAAACACTCCAGTGGAGGGCAGTCATCCATCCGGCAAGAGCTCGGGGCAGCTGGGAAGGGCCCTCCCCTCCTATTTGCTTTCTACTTTTCACAGCTCATCTCATGGATAGAGGAATTTTCTCAGCACATTTCCCAGGAGGAGTTTGGCACGACCATTTCTTGAAAACAGATGCCTGCAGATATGTGTGTGTGTCTATGAATATGAAGTCCAGGGCCTGGGACTGAGAACAGCAAGGGGAACTGGTGGCCATGGGGGAGTTTCCAGGTTGCCGACTTAAGCTGCTCTCCCAGGGTGGCGCTGGTGTGGGTCCTGAGAGCGACTGGGGTTTGTGCAACGTCTGGGCTTTCTACCAACTTGTGGTTTCATCAATTTGCTATTTACTCCAGCTCTTTGCAACCTCTCTTCAGTTACTTCATGTTCAGCAGTGTAACATATCTTCACGTGTAAATATAAATATACTTATTTAATAGAAACAAACTAAAAGGAATTGTGGAGGAAGAATTTTTGGATAATTTTATGTTTTCATAATGTAAACATTAAAGACATTTGGAGAATTGAATATGTACAGTTTGGGGATTGTAATGACTTCAGGACTACCTTCATATTTAAAATGATCACTATTTCTTTCTACCTAAATCTCATAGCAAAAGAGAAAATTTACTCCAGTCCCTTATGATACGTAGCAGAATGTTATACTGTATTCCTGTGCTCACTTGTCTGCACTGGATGGAGAGTCCTTACAGAGAAAAATTGTTACGTGGTATATTCCCAACACCTGCACATTATGGGTGGTCGCTAAATGCTTGATGAATAAATGAATGAAGGAATAATATTGTTTATTATTTTTTGCTGTTATTTATCATTGGGAGTGAGTAGGATTTGGGGTATTAAGAGTCTGGGAAACCTCATAAGAATCTCAGACTCAACTGAGCTCACCTTATACCCCTCCCCCTCCAATACACGCTTATCATCAAGCCAGAAATTCCTTTATCCTTTGGCTGCCCTCCACCCACTTTCCACGTTCAACTGACCAGTCCTAGGATTCTCCCCTTCGGTAGTTCTTGATCTTTTCCTGCCCCTACCTCCTGCCTGAATGCCTCACTCACCACTTGGATCCCGAAGCAGCTTCCAGTAGTTCTGCCTCCTCCCAACCAGTTCCATCCCTGCCAGAGATCTTTTAAAAATGCAAACCTTGGCTGGACGCGGTGGCTCACGCTGTAATCCCAGCACTTTGGGAGGCCGAGGCGGGCGGATCACAAGGTCAAAAGATCGAGACCATCCTGGTCAACATGGTGAAACCCCATCTCTACTAAAAATACAAATATTAGCTGGGCATGATGGTGCACACCTGTAATCCCAGCTACTCTGGAGGCTGACGCAAGAGAATCGCTTGAACCCAGGAGGCAGAGGTGGCAGTGAGCTGAGATTGCACCACTGCATTCCAGCCTGGGCAACAGACTGAGATTCCGTCAAATGAATGAATGAATGGATGGATGAATGCAAATGTCTCTTTCCTTCCTCAGACCTCGCAGTGGTTCTCCAGTCTGTCAGGAGAGGGCACAGACTGTGGCCTGGCCCAGGAAGTACTTTGAGGTCAACCCCTGCCAACTCATCTTGCTAACTCCTGTGGTTCGCTGATACTAGGCTTTTGCTCCAATAGTATAACCAACTGTATTTCCGTAAAATTGCAATGCTCTTCCCTACCTTCTCACTTAACTAATTTTTGCTTTACTGATCATTTCTTGTTTTACTATCAGCGTTTCTTTTTCCTATTCTTTAGGGGACATTTCTCTCCACCATCCTGTGCAACAGTGTTGGGGGAGTCAGTGACACCCTCTGTCCTCTCCTGGCCAAGGGGAAAGGGTGTCATTCAGCCCAGCCTCTGGATCCTCATCTCAGGATTTGAAAATGTGACGGAAGTGACATAAGGAAAGACAAGAAGTGCAAGGAGCTCATTCAGCCAGCTCTGCAGCTCCAGCTGGGTTACCTGGGAGTCCTTGCTGGCCAAATCCTTGGACTTGCTGTGACTCCTGCCTTTGCTGAGTCTGTCTTCATAGATTCTTTCTAATATGGTTTCATCTTGCCTGAGTTGGCCAGAGTCAGATTCTGCACTGCAATCCAAAAACCGAAATCAACACACCTCCTGCCCACTGCAATGCAGCTTCTGGAAGATCCCAGATGCCCTAGCCCAGCTGAGAATTCTCTCTCCTCTGCTCTCAAAGGCCCTTTGGGTGCTTCTAGCAAAGCCCTGACAGCGTGATTCCGATTTTATGGCTGGTGTCTGAGAGCCGTGAACGTCTTGATAGTGCCGGCGTCCAGCACCATTCCTGCCTCATAATTGGCATGTGATAAATGCTTGTTGCATTCCCTCATTCAAAATAAACAAAAAAGAATCCAGAGAGCGCAACTTCACAGAAATCACAGAAGGAAACTGGTATTTACAGAGATTGAATAAAAAATTTTAAAACAATTTTGATGAAAAATCTTGAAAATAATACATATACATTCTCTTCTTTAACAACATAGCCCGAACAAAGTCAGCCTTTTTTGGTGCCTCTGTGAGTGCCATCGGTTGCTCTGGGCTGGTATGCGATGCTGCCCAGGACTTCCTCACATGCGTCAGCTTCTGTACCCAGTGGCCCGCAAGCCACATTACACTTGGTGGGTGATATGGTTTGGATTTGTGTCCCCTCCCAAATCTCATGTGGCATTGTAATTCCTAATGTTGGAGGAGGGGCCTGGTGGGGAGGTGATCGGGTCATGGGGGGCAGAGTTCCCCCTTGCTGTTCTCTTGGTAGTGAGTTCTCACAAGGTCTGGTTGTTTAAAAGCGTGCAGCACCTCCCCCTTTACGCTCTTCCTCCTGCTTCCACCATGTAAGACCTGGCCTCCTTTCCCTTAGCCTTCCACCATGATTGAAAGTTTTTGGCCGGGTGCAGTGGCTCACACCTGTAATTCCAGCACTTTGGTAGGTCGAGGCGGGTGGATCATGAGGTCAGGAGTTCGAGACCAGCTTGACCCACATAGTGAAACCCCATCACTATCAAAAATACAGAATCAGCTGGGCATGGTGGCGCCTGCCTGTAATCCCAGCTACTCAGGAGGCTGAGGCAGGAGAATCGCTTGAACCCGGGAAGCAGAGGTTGCAGTGAGCTGAGATTGCACCACTCCAGCCTCGGCAACAGAGCAAGACTCTGCTGCAAAAAAAAAAAAAAAAAAAAAGAAAAGAAAAAGAAAGTTTCCAGAAGTCTCCCTAGCCATGATTCCTGTACAGTCTGTGGAACCATGAGCCAGTTAAGCCTCTCTTCTTCATAAATCACCCAGGCTCAGGTCTGTCTGTATAGCAGTGTGAGAACCAAGACAGTGGTTCTATAGCCTCTTTCTTTCTTTCTTTTTTTTTTTTTTGTTGTTGTCATCGTTGTTGTTTTTTGTCTATAGCCTCTTTTCTGTAACCATGGTGTCATCTCATATTTTTCAACATTTCTTTGATGCATGTTTCAAGAAATGCTAATTGAAAGCATGCCGTGGGGCAGGCACTGGATTAGGTAGTAGAAATGCCAAGATGCACAGACACTGCTGCTTTCTCAAGGGCGGCACAGGTAAGGAGGGGACCCAAAATATAGGCTAGTAATGGGTGCATGTGCTCTGCGCTCGGGGCATGTAGGTAGGGCACCTGATCCACTGGGGTCAGAGAAAGTTTTCTGGAGGTGTTGCCTGAGATGAGCCTTGGGGAAAATGGGCATTACCCAGATGAAGAAGCGTTTTCTAAACCTTCTGGACATCCGTGTTACGAGACACCCAGTTCCTCTGCTTCTCCTGGGAACACGGGTTGTGCTTCTTACTCCATGGCGCTCCTGGGAGCTGCTGCGTTCATGGCGCGCTCTCCCCTGCCCCCCACAGCTAACTGGTGTTGTGGGTGGACTAAGTGGCCAAAAGTCAGCGTTCAGGTGGGCACACTGCCACACTGAGCCTGTAGAATCTTCCCCCAGAATACTTTGAATTGTTAGTGCAACAGAGAGTTTCTTTCTGGCAGTAACAGCAATAACGTGAGATTCACGAGTTGGCCTTCATGTTTCTCGCCTTTGGAGAAGGTTGTCTCGCAGAGAGGGAGAATTCAGGCTTCTGAAGAGAGGCACAGATAGAGATGAGGAGTCCTGAGGGGATCTAGACCCTGACTCTGGTTATCCCTGAGACCCAAACACATCCCTGTTCTTCTCACAGCTTGCTGGTCCACCCTTCCCCTGGATCCCATAATGCATTCTAATACCTTCCAATATTTTTTTTTTCTTTGTTGAAAGAGAGTCTCACTCTGTTGCCCAGGCTGGAGTACAGATCGCTGGAGCGATCTCGGCTCATTGCAACCTCCACCTGCTGGATTCAAGTGTTCCTTGTGCTTCTGCCCCCCGAGTAGTTGGGATTACAGGTATACACCACAACTCCTGTCTAATTTTTGTAATTTTAGTAGAGATGGGGTTTCACCATGTTGGCCAGGCTGGTCTCAAACCCCTGACCTCAAGTGATCCACCTGCCTCAGTCTCGTGTGAGCCACCACGCCGGATAAATTCTTAATTATCTGATAAAGAATTTATTGTAAATAACTAAGTTTCTAAGAAATAGCCTAAGCTATTCTTTGTGGGGTTTCTGTCATCCATAACAAAAAACATTTAGATAAATATAGTGTTCTCATCTCTGGGGCGTCACTTGCCATGAGTCAGTAAGAGCCGGAGGACAAGCTCTCTTGCTTAGAAAACTAGGCTATATTACAGAGGAATTGTTCTAGGAACAATGCTTGAGGTTTCTCAGCAGATAGATTTAGAAATCTGAACTGTGAGAGCATATTGAGAATATTAAGAATATTGGAGGCAGTAACCATGCAGGCTAGATCATGTAAAGACCATCAGAGGACGGGCTGTTACATTCTGGGGTCAGACGCCTTGCCAAGGGGACACAGTCTACGCACTGGCCACCCACTAGGAACCTCCTTCTCTGCCCTTCCCTTTCTTGAGCCCCGTCGCCTCTGATCGCAGCCTGCCCGTGGCCTTGGATTAGTACATCACCTCCCTCAGATTAGAGCTACCTGCTACTAACTCACTTCTTAGTGTCGACCTATTTCTCTGGTATAGCCGTTAATGACCTGCTTACATTTTTTCCTAGTTCAGTCATCCCTTGGTGTCTGTCAGGAATTGGATCCAGGACCACCTCATTGATGCCCAAATCTGCGGATGCTCAAGTCTCTTATAAAAAATGGCACAGTATTTGCATATAGCCTATGCAATCCTCCCACGTATTTTAAATCCTCTCTAGCACGTTTATAATACTGAATTCAATCCCTACACATTACTTCATTCAGGTGGAGGCAACGGAGTACTTGGCATGCAGCAAATACAAGTTTTGCTTTTTGGAAACTTTGTGAAAACATTCTTTTCAGCATATTTTCTAACTGTGGTTGGTTGAATCTGTGGATGTGGAACCCACGGATACAGAGGGCCACTGTATATGACTTCTCTGTGAAGTGTGTTTTGCGCGCTGAAAACTCGAAGGGCCCCCCGAGCCACAAGGGGGGCTCAATCGAGCGAAGGAGTTACTCAAAGGCCAGCCAGATGGCACTCATTGCTGGAAGACCTGTCATGATTTAAAGGAATTCGTCTTGATTTTTAGGATTTAAAGGCATTTCTCTTGACTTTTAGAAATAGCAGAGACCCGCCAGGCCCTGGGCAGAAGGAATGATAATAAAATTTTTGAAAAGTGCAATGGGAAAACAGCTGAAAGGAGAAACACTTCAGGTTCCCATCTGAGGGTAAGTATAAGGCAGGGATCGGGGGCATCTAGGTGGCTGCTGGGGACAAACCCTAGTGGGATTGTCATCCAAGTCCTTGATTGTCCCAAGACGGGCATGGCTTGGGAAAAATGAGACTTAGATTAGTCCACGTTTTGATATTTTTCCCCCAGGCATCCCAGAAAGAGCACCTATTCCCAAAGCTAGAGCTCAGCCCCAAGTCCTAGTTAGTGACAAAGGTCAACAAAGGCGTTGGCCCCAGCCCTGATGGTGGGACCGATACCCAGTCTAATCTCAATACCGATATCCATGCTAGTTGTCCTTGAACTTTGCCCTCTCACTTCAACTTTGTCCTCTTAGGAACACTGCAAGGATCAGGGGAAACAGCTAGTCTTCAAGACACTCATCTCGAAGTGCCAAGTTGACAGGTTTTCAGCGGCCACATTCACCCAGCGGGAAGCATGCGGCCACGGACGCCCCTGTTCCTTTTCAGTCTCTCGTAGGAAAACATAAAAAGCTTTCTCACTGCTTGGAAAGGTTTTCTGGAAAAGCACCTTAATGGATAAAATGAGGGATAACAGAGATTCTGACCCAGCAACTTGCCCTTGATTTTCCTCAACACTTTTATGTGGCGGGCACTCTTATCTGATTCCAGTACACAGCCAAGTTCATTCTTTTCCTGCTGTAAGAAATTTGGATGAGAGATCAGAGACAAGCTATTTTTGATGACAGACCTTTTAAATATAGAGTCAGCTCTCCCTTTCCTGAGGTGGGAGGAGCCCAGGCTGGACTCTTCTCAGGCCAGAGTGCAAATGCAGGCTTTGTGCTCATTCATCTCTCGGCTGCCAGCAGCCTTGACCTCCAACCCGGAAACCAGGGGCCTGCTACAGGAAAGCAGGGAGGTCTCCTCTTGGGTGGTGGCCCTCAGCAGCACTGAGCAGCGGCAAGGCTGCAAGACGGCACCTGGAGGGAAACAGAGGCAGCTGAAACAGCGTGGGTGCTGCTCAAATGGAATCAATCCTGGAATGAATGAAAACTTGGTGCTAGAATAGGTTATAAAAAGTTGAATAATGCTGAAATGCTGAATGATGAATGATCACCATGAAAAGTCCGTAAAACAGATTCTAAAAGTCTCCACAGAAGCCTTAAAGGAGGTGGCACAGACAGTGTGAACTCATCCTCACCAAGGGTCTGAAGGCTGAATTGGGTTGAAGAGAATTGGCGGTCTCCATGCAGCTCTGGCTGTAGAAAGCCAGGTAGTTTTATATTGGTGAAATCTAGACATGATGGCTCCAAGTGACAAAATCCCTCCTAATTTCCAGGGGAAAGGGACAGTGTTCCAAGCAGGCCACAAGAAAATCTATAGAATATATTTCCAGTACAGATAAGGGCATATTTCAATATTATCATTTAAATTATAAACAGGCTTAGCTCTTGCAATATTGAGACTGGAGTGTAGAGGGTGCAGGAGTATAGAAGGCCAGAGGCAGCTGGGGAAGCTGCCTTCGTTGCAGCAGATAACCCTGTGTTTCCTGGGGTTTATCCATCAAGAAGAGCAGCTGACTGCCTGCTGCACAGGTGAGAGTGCAAATGGAGGCTTGTGTCCACTCACCCTTGGTTATCAGCAGCCCGGACCCCCAACCCAGAAACCAGTGGGGCTGCCACAAATGACATCAGAGCCACTCGGGAGACCACTGCTCCTGGGCAAAAGGCTGAGAAAGTGACAGCGGGGACCCTAGGGTCCCCAACTACTTGAACCAGGAGTCGACTCAATCCACAGGCCATCAGCGGAGTTATCCAGGGAGAATGAATGAGTGGACGCCCAAGGCCAAATCTCCGTTTATTACTTTGTGGCTTTGGCTCCAACCCTGTGCGGAGCCCCTGGCCTTGGCCTGCTGAGTCCCAATCAGTAATTGTGAGTCCCAGTCAACAACTCAGCAAATCGGCTTTTAGTGAATCAGTCCTTTGGCGAATTTGGTCATTTGGTAAATTGTTTTTTGCAGCATTGATTTTTGGAAGAATGAGCAGGAACTCTCCAGGGCCTATTTCACAGCCAGTGAATGCAGTTAGGTAGAAAGGGTAGATAGACAGAGCAGCTCTGCTCAGCCTCTGTGAGCTGGCATTGAAAAGTGCTGTGTGGCAGGTGGGCAGAATTGTCCCAAGGCCTGTCTGCCCTGCAGTCTTCCAACCTGAGGCAGGGCTGGGCTGCCACAGAAGTCAGTGGGCAAAATCTGCAGGTGAGAAGACGGCCTCTGGGAAACGACATTGTGCGGGTGTTGGGGACAAGAAGAAAGGGACGATTTGAATGGCCACTGGGAGCAGGAGGGTTCAGACAGAGCACTCTGTGTCTCTGCGGGCTGTGGTGGGTGTGTGGTGAGGCACCTGTGGTCCTGCTCAACATCCACACATTTGCTGTCCTTTGCTTGCCAAGACCATCATTATGAGAGGCAATTAGGCTGCCCGAGTCTCCCCTGAGGGAAAAGGCTCCTCTGGTCGGTTGGGCCCTGCCAGGCTTGTCTGGGCTCCCTGATTGCTGTCTGCCTGGGCTCCCTCTAGCTGGCCTCGCTCGGTATTGATTCTGCTGCTCCAACTCTCATCCCTGCCATTTATTTATACTCAGACGTTTGCCACGGGATCGCCTCTTCACATACCAGTTCTATTTTATTTGTTCTGGGGTTTGTTGCTGTCATTTTCTTTGCAAAGAGATGTTTCCTATTCCCAAAGGCCTACATTTCCCCCCACTCATTCCTCCCCTCATCTAGTAAAGTTCAGACACTTCCAGTTAAAAGATTCTTCTGCTTGTACAGCTGATGAGTTGGTGACAGAGGCAGGAAGGTGGCTTCCTCCATTCCTCTTCTTTCTCCTTGGTAAAATGATGGCAGTAGATTCATGTCATCTTTACATTCCTGTTTTTGTTTTATAGTCATCCCTGCGTATCCAGAGGGGATTGGTTCCGGGACCTTCAGGATAGCAATATCAGCTGATGCTCAAGTCGCTGATATAAAATGATGTTTCATGTGCAGATAACCTGTGTGCATCCTCTCTTCTCTTGCATTCATCTCTAGGTTACCTATAATACCTAATATAACGTAAATGCTATGGAAGTATTGTTTTCTATTTGCATTTTTTTGTTTTGAGACAGAGTCTCTCTTTGTTGCTCAGGCTGGAGTGCAATGGTGCGACGTCGGCTCACTGCAACCTCTGCCTCCCGGGTTCAAGCGATTCTCCTGCTGCAGCCTCCTGAGTAGCTGGGACTGCAGGCACTCACCACCACGCCTGACTAATTTTTGTATTTTCGCTAGTGAAGGGGTTTTGCCATTTTGGCCAGGCTGGTCTCAAACTCCTGACCTCAGGTGATCCTCCTGCCTCAGCCTCCCAAAGTGTTGGGATTACCGGTGTGAGCCACTGTGCCCGGCCTGCATCATTTTTTAGTGTTGTATTACTTTTATTCTTTGAGTATCTTTGATCCGAGGTTAGTGGAACCTGTGGGTGCCCAACCCACGGGTACACGACCCAAGGATAGGGAGAAGTTTTTTATTAGCTTCATGAAAGTACAATGGATTGTTTTAACCAAACTACCTTGGACGAGGTATGAGGCCTGACACAGATCATTGAAAAGGAAGCAGAAAGTATTACAGGTTTGTACGTGCACAGGAGGGCCGCTTGGGGGAAGCACTGGGGTTGGTCAGAAGACAGAGGGAGGGAGGCTGTGGGCAAGCACCCTTATGGTGGTTTCTGTAGGAAGGAACAGGAGAGGCAGGGCTGGCAGGCTTAGGATTGACCAACTGGAATATTTCAGGGCTCTGTGGCATATGGGCTGTCTTTGATTGTCTGCTACTCAGCCTTGGGTTAATTAGGGAAGAGAAATAGTAGCCTGGAGTGTGAGGACCCATTAAGGAAGTTGGTTGGGGTGTGGGATTAAATTAGCTGCTCAAGAAAGGGAAATGACAGGCCTCTAGCTTGGGTCTCAAAACTGGATCAAGACAGCATTTTTAAAAGACTGAATGACATTGACATACAATAAGCTACATGTTTAAACTGTACAATTCAGTGATATATGTGTAAACACCTGTGAAGCCATCACTACAACCAAGATAACACACCCATCACCCCCAAAGGTTTCCTCATTTCTCCTGGGAATCTTCCCTCCCCAAGCAACCACCAGTCAGCTTTCTATCACTTTAGATGTGTTTGCATTTTCTAAATTTTTTTTTTTTTTTTTGAGATAGAATCTCACTGTGTCACCCAGGCTGGAGTGCAATGGCACAATCTTGGCTCACTGCAGCCTCCACCTTCCGGGTTCAAGCAATTCCTGTGCCTCAGCCACCTAAGTAGCTGGAACTACAGGTGTTTCCACCATGCCCAGCTAATTTTTGTGTTTTTATAGAGATGGGGTTTTACCATGTTAGCTAGGCTGATCTCGAACTACTGGCCTTAAGTGACTCTCCAGTCTCAGCCTTCGAAAGTGCTGGGATTATAGGCATGAGCCACCATGCCCGGCCTCTAAAATTTTATAAGTGAAATAATAAAGCAGGTAACCTCTTTTGTCTGACTTCTTTCACTCGGCATTATGATTTTAAGATTCCACCATATTTTTGCATGTACCAATAATTTATTTCTTTTTATTGTTGAGTAATATTCATTTATGGATACTATAATGCTGTGTATTTATCCATCTGTTGATGAACATTTGGGTTGTTTTCAGTTTTGACTGTTATTACAAATAAAGTTGCTATGAACATTCATGTACACTTGTGCATTGGTTGAATGGCTGTGTTATATGGTATGTTTATGTTTAATTTTTTAAGGAAAAAATGTCTTCAAAAGTGGTTGTACCATTTTACATCCTCACCAAAAGAACTTTAATTGTCCCTGTCTTTGGCAGCACTTAGTATGATTAGCCTTTTATCCATTCTAGTGGGAGTATAGAGGCATCTTATTGTAGTTTCAATATGCACTGACCTAATGACTTCAGATAATGATCTTTTTTTTTTAATGTGTGTATTTGCCATCAGTCCATCTACTTGGTCGACGTGCATGTTCAAATCTTTTGGGTATTTTTTTCTTATTGATTTACTTGAATTCTTATAATTGAGTTGAAAGTGTTCTTTAAATAATCTAGATACAAGCTGCATAGGTTTTGTAAATATTTTCTCACAGTGTCTTACCATTTTACGTTTATATTCACATCCTGTAGAAGGGCAAACATTTTAACTTTGGTGAAGTCAAACTTGTTTTCTGTTTCATACTTTGTGCTTTTTGTTTCATATTTAAGAAACCTTTGCCAAAACCAAGATCAGTAAGATTTTCTCTCTGTTTTCTTCTAGAAATGTTACAGTTTTAACTCTGACATTTAGGTGTACAAATGGGTCCATGCTCCATTTTCAGTTAATTTTTGCATACGGTATCAGCTAAAGGTCAATGTTGATTCTTTTGCATATGACTGTCTGATTGTTCTAGCACCATTTGTGGAAAAGACAATTCTTTTCCCATTGAATTTCCTTGGTACTATTGTCAAAAGTCAATTAACCCTGTATATCTGAATCTATTTCTGAAATCTTCTGTTTTAGACATGAGTTTGTCTTTATATTAAAACTACAACGTCTTGATTATCGTATATTTATAATAAGTCTTGAAATTAGGTAGAGTGAGTCCTCTAACTTTGCTCTTCCTTGACAAAATTGTTTTGACTGTTCTACATCATAATACTTTGATCCATGCCAATAGCACATTGTTTTAATGACTGAGGGGTTGCAATATGTTTTAATGTTTGTTAGGGCTAATTGTGTCATGATGTGCTCTTAACCACTCTGAATAGGGGGCTGAGCCTGAGTGGACAGAGTGTCTCCCAACCCCATTTCCAGCTCTTACCCACTCAACTTATGCTGCCTGGATTTGCCTGTCCCCAGGTGGGGTCTGGAGAAGCACCCCTTAGGGCAGAGCAGAGTGTGTAGGAGGGGCAAGAGAGAAGCAGCCTGCCCTTTTAATACGGGGGAGTTTTGGACCAGGGTGTGCCTGCTGAATAGTGTGTGTGCCAACTTCCAAGTGGTAAGATACCATCAAATTCTGCCTTGAGTTCTCAAGCTTTGAACGTTTCAGACATAAAAACAGTTGTTTTGAGAACAATGGTGAATCAATCACAGGGGGGAAAGGGGGGAGAAGTTCCCGTGGCTTTTCTTTGAAATTTCTTCACAGCAGGATGACAGCATTTATATAAAAAGAAAGTTTATTGGCAGGTTCTGGAAGAGAAAGGGAAAGACAATGTTGTTATTTCAGGCTGCCAATGATCTCACATGTATCTGGTGTCTTTTCTTCAAGGATTACAAAATACTTTACAAATGTTACATTTCCAGACAGTTATTAATCCTTCCAGCACCCCTGTGAAATGAAGAATACAGTGGGGTTTGGATGCATGCAAATGGCCTCCCACCTAGGCTCACTAATCCCCCAAACTGAACAATGAATGATGGTGGAATTCATTCTTAAGTGCCTGTGGGATATTGATGAGCACTCCAGAGCTCTTACCCAAGAACACCTGCCATCCACGTGATTCTGAACGCCGGTCATCCAGAAGGCTTTTGTTAACAGGCAGACAGGTATTTCTCTTACAAACTTAAACATTTTTTTAGAAAGACAATCCTGTTCAGATAGAAATACTTGTTTTTTCTCTATAAAAATCCCTTTTTCTTTTATGTACAACTATGCACCTATATCTAAATTTAACATATTTATAAATTGTTTCTCAGTGGAAAGGAGGAGTAGTTCAATTATTGCCGTTATAAAAGCCACAGGCGCGGCCGGGTGGCTCAGGCCTATAATCCCAGCACTCTGAGAAACTGAGGCAGGAGGATGGCCTGAGCCTAGGAGTTCAAGACCAACCTGGGCAATATAGGGAGATGTTGTCTCTACAAAAACCTTACATAATCGGCTTTGTGGGTGGTGCGTGCTTGTACTCATAACAATTACGAGGCTGAGGCAGGAGGACTGCTTGTGCCTGGGGGGTAGAGGTTGCAGTGAACCCAGATCGTGCCACTGTGCTACAGCCTGGTCAACAGAGTGAGACACTGTCTCAATAAATAAATAAACAAATAAATAAAAGAAATAAATATATAAAAGCCACAGAATTTTAGGGCAAAAACGGAAATTTTGAAATCCTCTTATTTTTTTTGTTTAGTGAGTGAGGCCATTGATACACAGATGAGTGGTACCTGTAGCCCATGGCACGTGTAGCCCATAAACTGAGAGTCAGGTCTAGAATCAAGCTCTCTGGAGTCCTTGTCTAGAGCTCTTTCCACTGCGTGGCATAGAACAGCACACACACCCAACTTCCCACATTCCTGTCCATGGCAAACATCCACAATCAATCCCAGTATGGCCTCCATTCAATGTCGCTTCTTCCTTCAGTGATCCAGGCAGCCATATACCTCAATAGGAGTCCACACAAGCAGAGTGGCTGCGGTGAGTACAGGCTATAGAGTCAGACAGACAAAGTGGAATCCTGTGTTATATCATTAACCACGGGGGGATTAGACAAAGCTACTCAATCTTTCTGAGTCTCAGTTTCCTCATTTATGAAACAGGGGATTGTAAACCTTGAAAGAGCCAATCCTTCAAGATGAATCCTGAGTGGCTGACTGGGCCTAAATTCGGTAAGAGCCAAGTGACCATTTGTTGACTAGTGGTAACGTATGTGCTCTGAGTTCCACGGAAACCTACATGTCTGCATAACTTTAGGACTTTCATAGTTGCTTGTTCCTATTTATGTTGCCTGAACCAGCCAATAAGCTACATCAACCAATCAGAGCTCAGGAAACATCAAACATCATAACTAAGTAAATTTAAATGCTTCATGTGAATATGTGGACTTGAGTGGGAACCCGGGTTGGAACTTCCTCTATAAAAGTTAAATTTCCCACTGTTCTCTGGACTGTGCCTTCATTTTACATGAAAGCTGTGTCTCTTTGGTGTGAAAGCTGTTTACTGAAATAAAGTCTCTTTCCTCTAAATTCCTTTTCAGAGAACTTTTGTTCACATTCTTTGTCATCAGAAATGGAATTCAAAGCAACACCAGTTCTCCTCCTGACACTGTCCTGAACCAACACATCGGCACCTGCAAGGGTACCTTGGGTTCATTTGTCTTCTCAGAGATGCCAGGAAGCCTCAGGTAAGCCCTCCTGAATTCATACCTCCCACGCTTTTTGTGTTTGTTTTTTGAGACGGAATTTTACTCTTGTCACCCAGGCTGGAGTGCAGTGGCACGATCTCAGCTCACTGCAACCTCTGCCTCCCGAGTTCAAGTGATTCTTGTGCCTCAGCCTCACAAATAGCTGAAATTACAGGCATGCACTACCATGCCCAGCTAATTTTTGTATTTTTAGTAGAGACGGGGTTTTACCATGTTGGTCAGGCTGGTCTCGAACTCCTGACTTCAGGTGATCCACCCACCTCGGCCTCCCAAAGTGCTGAGATTACAGGTGTGAACCACCGTGCCCGGCTCCTCCCACGCTTTTGATGGAAGTCTCAGAGCCTTTATTTCACCTCCTCAGCCAACCCTGTCCATCTGGATCCGGAAAGAGACCTCCCCAGGAAGGGGGGCTTCTCCATCTGGTTTGCAGAGGTGGCCTCTTCATAAGGTTGCAGACCTAACCGTTCCATCAGGTTTTGTGAGGACACTCTAAGGTGTACTAGAGGAATGCCTTTATCAGGTTAGTGCAGTGGGTAATCTCTGTCTTTCCCTGCTGATCAGCCTCCCTCTGGCACTCCAGCTGGCTTTATGAGAAAAATTATGGTCCAGAGACATGTAATTGGCTAGATCTCTGGACAAAAATTACCCGGGTTGATCTAAAAACTTTGCAGGCCAAGATGGGGGTTCCTTTTGAAATTCCAAAACTTGCATATCTGTGCTCACAATTAGAACAAAGAAAATACTTGACTTCCCAGAGACAATGAAAAGTCTTTTGCAATTGATACTTTTAAAGTTTCAAATAAAATCAAGAGCTACTATGCTTCCCTTATAGAAAACAATTCCAAATTAGGCAAATATCTTAATGAATTAAAAAGAGATTAGCCTTTGGGAGGCTGAAACTAAAGCTGCAGATAAACCTCTCTAAGACCCTTCTTCTGCTAGCTCACCTTTCCTGCCACCTTGCCCGTCTTCTGCACCTTTTATGAGGCATCTGCTTTATCCTTTACTCCCTTCTTCCTCTTTCACTCCTGAACTCCCCCTTTTTCTCTTCTCCTGCCATTTCCACTGCCTCTAGAGTCTTCCAGCCCTTCTTAATAGCCCCCTTTAAGGCCCAAACAATGGGGAGTAGAGGTTGGCAAATTCTGTATGCTCCTTAGTCCACGTCAGAACTTTTGGCCCTAGTAAAACATTTCTCTAATTCCTTGAAGACAAACTCCCTTGAATTTGAGTAACATTGCAGCCTAATCATCAGGGCTTATCAGCCTGGGTTCTGCAATCTTTATCAGCTGTTAGCTGCTGACTGGGAAAGACCCTTTGAGGACTTCAAGTGGACTGGTGCCCAAGGATTTGATAAGGCACAGAAACGGGATACCAAATTACTAAAAGCCATTCCCCTATGTTTTTCCCCCATCAGATAAACTGGAAAGCCACACAGTGTTATATACAAAAAAAGGATGAGACTGTCCTTGATTATTTTGATAGATTTGAACAGACTTTCCAACAAAATTTGGAGATCAAATATTTAAATGATGAAATACTCCAGTGTTTAATTTCATTTTTTTGTGGCTGGGCCTTCTGAACCTCAGTACCCTGATAAAACAGCATGACCTTAATTGGGCTGCAAAGTAACCTTATGAAATAGCCTCTTTGGCCAATTCATTATCCAAAACTTTGGAAAAGAATAAAGAATCTAAGACTACTTGAGCATTAGACTATCAAGAGAAGACTGCTAAGTTAATGGTCCTTTGGTTACAACAATTAGCAAGGGACACCTCAAACATGCCCATTCCTCAAAACCAAAATGTAAAAAACAAAGTGTGTTTTCAGAAGATGTTCCAGACATTTTTTAAAAGGATTGCCCCAGATATAAATGATGGCTGCAATTAAATCTTGATAAAGTCCCTGGGCCTCTTCCCTCAAGCAGGACAAGGGATGCTCCGGGGACATTCTGGGACTAGAGCCCTGGTTGACATTGAGCCACTCTGTCCTTAGCCCTGAATACCCTGGAGTGTCTGTGCCCAGAGTTCCCAACTCATCTGGATGATTGCAGGAGCCAACCAACCTGTGATGGTTCCTAAATCTCTATCCCCTCCAACTGGGGGTTCCTCACTGACAATCACTGATTTTTGTGTGTCCCATTAGCTCCCATACAATACACCTCCTGGAAAGGAACTCCTCAGAAGCCTTTCAAGCCCATGTTTCCTTCTCTTGAAGCGGGGGAATAACATTTGGATTGATAGCCCTGAGCTCAGCAGTACACTTAGAAAATGGAGACCAAGATAGAAATCACATAACAAAATTGGTCTCCAGGATATGACTCTTTGGCTTTCAGCTGGTTATTTTGAAAAGATTTCTAAATTTTCTCTAGGCTCATTTTTACTTTTCCTCATAAAATCCTGTGATAAATTCCTATAATTTTATGTTACCTTGGCACCCATTGTAATCCTCAAACACACCCAAACTCCTTGAAAAAGCTTAGATTCCGTCAGTTCTTTCAGATGTAAATTGCTACCCCTGTTTTATTGTCTACATAATACCAAGTTGACTTGTTTGTTGCTTTTTGTTTTTTGAGACACAGTCCTGCTCTGTCACCCAGGCTGGAGTGCAGTGGCAAGATCTCCGCTGACTGCAACCTCCTCCTCCCCAAGTTCAAGCGATTCTCTCCTGCCTCAGCCTCCTGAGTAGCCGGGATTACAGGTGCGCGTCACCATGCCCAGCTAATTTTTGTATTTTTAGTAGAGACGAGATTTCGCCATGTTGGCCGGGCAGGTCTTGAACTCCTGGGTACAAATGATCCACCCACCTCAGTCTCCCAAAGTGCTGGGATTACAGGCATGAGCCACTGTGCCTGGCCCCTAATTGACTTTTAAATAAATGTGAGTATTCATAAATTAAGAAATAAGCCCAAATGCTTTTCAAGTTTATGTGACTTTAGTAAACTTTTGGCAACTAACACTAGTTTAATATTGTTTGTTAAATAAAAGTAACCAGATTGGCCGGGCCCGGTGGCTCACCCCTGTAATCCCAGCACTTTGGGAGGCCAAGGTGGGCGGATCACGAGGTCAAGAGATCGAAACCATCCTGGCCAACATGGTGAAACCCCGTTTCTACTAAAAAATACAAAAATTAGCTGGGTATGGTGGCGCGCGCCTGTAGTCCCAGCTACTCGGGAGGCTGAGGCAGGAGAATTGCTTGAACCCGGGAGGCGGAGGTTGCAGAGAGCTGAGATCACACCACTGCATTCCAGCCTGGCTCCTGGTGACAGAGCAAGACTCTGTTTCAAAAAAAAAAAAAAAAAGGAACCAGATCTTCTGAGTTATCAGCAAAATATGCATGTATTTAACTTTAAGATTCTTGCTTTCACTGTATATGCCTAACTTGAGATGATGGCTAGAATTGTCTAATGTCTCATGGAAATTTCCAAACATAATTGTTAAGAATGAATACATTAAATACAGGTAAATGCAATAAAAGTTTCTAAATAAACTTTTGATATTAGCTATGTTTTATAACACATTTACTTTGAACGGTTTCCTCAAATCTTTTGGTAACTCTACCCTTAGAGTTTTGCTAAGCTAAATTAAATGATGAATATTAATTGAATATCTAGCTCATTCCCAAATAAGATGTAATGCTAAGACATTAATTACTAAAAATGAGTTTCAGCTCGTATACTTTTGGGTTCTTATTTCAAAGAAACAAAAGTTATTTAGATCAGTAGTAAATATGCCCTGTTCTACACTGCAAATTACTCTATTAGAAAGCCTAGTCTCTAAAAATTATTAAATGTGTATCCATAAATGATTAGTATACGACTATTAGTTAAAATTCCTTATTTCCTAGGTTTTCACTGAAAATTAGTGTTACTAAGAGTTAACATTGTAATTAATATATGTAATTAAAACTACTAGATAGAAGAGAAACAATTCTGTATGTAAAGTGTATAAGGAAGGTGGGGTATATTTTTGGTTAGAAAGGTAAAGAAAAAATAATAATTTTATGTGACAGAGAATTGTGTGTGGTAAATTTTTGTCCTGGAGTAAAATGTCTGGTTATTTAAGAAAGAGGAAAGAGGGCCGGGCATGGTGGCTCATGCCTGTAATCCTAACACTTTAGGAGGTTGAGGTGGGTGGATCACCAGAGGTCAGGAGTTTGAGACCAGTCTGGCCAACATGGTGAAACTCCATCTCTACAAAAAATACAAAAATTAGCTGGGCATGGTGGCACGTGTCTGTGATCCCAGCTACCAGGAGGCTGAGGCAGGAGAATTGCTTGAATCTGGGAGGTGGAGGTTGCAATGAACCTAGAGAAACAATATTTGAAGGTCTAGAGAAACAATATTTCCTCCAATGTAACTTGATTCTGTATTCTTGAGTTTTCGTGATGTGTCTGAGTTATTCCATGTAACCAGGAAACTTCCCATGCTGTTGCTAAGAGCCATGAATTTCCCTCCTCAAGGTACTAATTTTCTTGTTTACATCCCTCTATAATATGAGTACATTCATAACCCTGGATACACTCTTCCTGTGTTTGATTAAATTCAAGTACCAGGTTAACTTTCAGTTTATCTAAAAAACCTATAGGAGGTTTTTTCTTTACCCTTGAGGTAACTGACCTAGAAAACAAAGATTCTGTGTTTACCAAGATAATTTCCTGTGTTTCATGTTATCTTTATTGAATTTTTGGTTACTTAGGAAAACTAATAGCTACTTGGGAGGCTGAGGCAGAAGGATCACTTGAGCCTAGGAGTTTGAGGCTGCAGTGAACACACCACTGAACTCCAGCCTGGGTGACAGAGCGAGACCCTGTCTCTAAAAAAAAAAAAAAGGAAAACTGGCTGGGTGTGGTGGTTCACGCTTGTAATCCCAGCACTTTGGGAGGCCGAGGCGGGCAGATCACCTGAGGTTGGGAGTTCGAGACCATCCTGACGAATGTGGAAAAACCCCATCTCTACTAAAAAATAAATCCAAAAAAATTACCCGGGCATGGTGGCGCATGCCTGTAATCCCAGCTACTCAGGAGGCTGAGGTAGGAGAATTGCTTGAACCCAGGAGGTGGAGGTTGCAGTGAGCTGAGATCACACCATTGCACTCCAGCCTGGGCAACAAGAGTGAAACTCCATCTCAAAAAAAAAAAAAAAAAAAAAGGAAAAACTGGCTGGGCATAGTGGCTCACGCCTGTAATCCCAGCACTTTGGGAGGCCAAGGTGAGCTGATCACCTTAGGTCAGGAGTTCAAGACCAGACTGGCCAACATGGCGAAACCCCACCTCTACTAAAAATACAAAAATTAGCTGGGTATGGTGGTGTGTGCCTGGTTAAATGAATAGCTACTATTTAGTAGTGACTTGTGATTCTGTTTTGATCAAGTATTTTGAATCTTTTTACACCTTAGGTGGATTTTCCCCAGGAACAAGATTCTAAATTAAGTATTTTTGACCTAAAATTAACTTTAGGATTTCCCAGTAGGGTCCCTGGAGAGCATCAAAGAATGTATTTTTCATCTTGTAGAGATAGCAAATCATTAGGCTTATTGGGCAAGTCATATGGGAAACAGTGGCAAGCAAGAAATAGTGTTTAATTTCTTTTACGTTATATTTGTGTAATGCATTATTAATACCTGTTCCAAAATTATCCGAGATTCCGAAGGTTCTGATCTGTTATGATGTACTATCAGTCTTGATTTTGGTTATTATATTAACTTGTATGTCACAGAAATAATCAGATTTCTTTCTCAATTGCATCTTTAACCATGGCCATTCTAAGTTTTATGCAATCTACTGACAATTATTATTTTACTTTGATTCTTCTAAAAAAGCTGTTTATAATCAGTTATAGTCCAAAATTTGCTGCTTCTTCAAGGAAATTCATGTAAAAGACATCAACTTAAGAAGTCCCTCCAGACTGGAGGGGACCATATCAGGTCCTTTTAACCAACCTATGTGCTGCTAAATTATAGGACACTGAGTCACAGATCCATATTTCTCATTTAAAAAGAAGGCTCTTGATACTTCTACCAAGTGAGTCTCCCAACTGGTCACTGATATCAAGCTCAAGTTAATCAAACTACAGCCACCTGGGACAAGAAGAAGACAACATCTGAGACAGACTGCTTTCTCCCAAGACACCAGAGCAGACCTGTATGACCTCTTGTCTTGACTAACATGCCTAGTCCTTATGTTTACTTTGTAATTATTTTAGTTATCATAGCTTTGAGAATCTTATGCATCCTGGGTATCTTATGCCACTCTGGGGTAGTTCCATGTATTCTACTATTTAGACACACCACGGGACTCATTGCCTTGCTGGACTCTTTATAATCCCCTCTTTTTACAACATGCTGTACTTCTTCCTTTTCCTTCCGTTTTTTTGAGATGGAATCTCGCTCTGTCACCCAGGCTACAGTGCAGTGGCATGATCTTGGCTCATTGCAACCTCCGCCTCCTAGGTTCAAGCCATTCTCCTGCCTCAGCCTCCCAAGTAGCTGGGATTACAGACACCTGCCACTGCGCCATGGTTAATTTTTCTTGCATTTTTAGTAGAGACGGGGTTTCACTATCTTGGCTAGGCTGGTCTCAAACTCCTGAGCTCGTGATCCACCCTCTTAGCCTCCCAAAGTGCTGGGATTACAGGCATGAGCCATCGCGCCCGGCCTCCTTTCTTTTTCAACTCTCCATGCCAGTTCTTCCTACTCATGGGAAGATAATGCTTAGATACAGCAATCCCAATCCCTTGCCTCTACAGGCAACCTGAGTGTTGGATACATCACCTTTCCCCCTGACAAATCTATTGGAGGAAACAAGAATCCTAAAATCATCCCAGTGACCAGCTTCCCTAATGTGCACAGTTGCTTGGTATCCCTGTTTGATCCACCGGCTGTTGCCTATTGGGTGCCTATGCTCCTGAGGCTCATCCTTGTTTTTTCCTCACGGTTTTTTATATGCCAAAAAATCTTCCTATTACCCTACCTTGCATTTCCTCCCCTAATTCTGAATACTCCCCCACCCCCCTCTACTTCATATCTTGCAAAAATCCCATAGAAACAGAACACTTAGTAAGACTTCTCTCTGCAGCATGTACCAAAGGAAGCCCAGGAGTCTCCTCCTTGGTTCCCCAAATCTGCTGGTTGGATCATACCACTCTGTCATTACCTAATACAGGTACTCGGTTTGACCACATACCCTCTCTTGCCTGTAAACAGCTCCTTGAATTTTTTTTAAAATTTTTTATTGTACTTTAAGTTCTGGGGTACATGTGCAGATCTTGCAGGATTGTTGCATAGTACACACATGCCATAGTGATTTGTTGTCTCCATCCCCCCCATCACCTACGTCAGGCATTTCTCCCAATGTTATCCCTCCCCAAACTCCCTACCCCCTGCTGTCCCTCCCCTAGCCCCCACCCTCCAACAGATCCCAATGTGTGATGTTCCCCTCCCTGTGCCTATGTGTTCTCATTGTTTAACACCCACCTATGAGTGAGAGCATGCGGTGTTTGGTTTTTTGTTCTTGTGTCAGTTTGCTGAGAATGATGATTTCCAGATTCATCCATGTCCCTACAAAGGACAGGAACTCATCTTTTCTTTATGGCTGCATAGCATTCCATGGTGTATATGTGCCACATTTGCTTTGTCCAGTCTATCATTGATGGGCATTTGGGTTGGTTCCAGGTCTTTGCTATTGTAAACAGTGCCACAATGAACATATGTGTGCATGTGTCTTTATAACAGAATGATTTATAATCCTTTGGGTATATACCCAGTAATGGGATTGCTGAGTCAAATGGAATTTCTATTTCTAGGTCCTTGAGGAATTGTCACACTGTCTTCCACAATGCTTGAACTAATTTACACTCCCACCAACAGTGTAAAAGTGTTCCTGTTTCTCCACATCCTCTCCAGCATCTGTTGTCTCCAGATTTTTTAATGATCACCATTCTAACTGGCGTGAGATGATATCTCAATGTGGTTTTGATTTGCATTTCTCTAATGACCAGTGATGATGAGCATTTTTTATATGTTCGTTGGCTTCATAAATGTCTTCCCTTGAAAAGTTTCTGTTCATATCTTTCACCCACTTTTGAATGGGTTTGTTTGTTTTTTTTCTTGTAAATCTGCTTTAGTTCTTTGTAGATTCTGGAGAATGGGAAAAAAATTTTGCAGTCTACCCATCTGACAAACGGCTCCTTGAATTTTTATAACCTCTAATTATGTGCCCCATTCAGGCTGTTTTTGGCTGCAGCTACGTCAGCCAAAACTACTTTTTTCTACCCCTGCTTCAGGTCCTGAAAGAACACAGGCATTTGCTCTCTGGGTCAAGTTGTTGCTCCTGTCACCATTATTAAATCTCTAACTCAGGGAATATTGAATCTACATCCCAGGGCCAAAGAGCCCTACCAATAGTTGATGACTATGCTGGTGACGACCCCTCAGATGTTGAAGATGATAGCTGTGGATACTCCCAAGGATGTGACTTACCTGGTGGGCTTAACCCTAGTGAAGGATCTAAATGGGAAAGGATTCTGGGGTCTTGGTTTGGGCTAGGCCCTGCTTGGAATGAATATAGGATCAGAAACCTTTCCTGCACTGTTAGCAGAATTGCCTATTCCACTGCCTGTACCATCAGGGCACAACAGAGAGTTCTAGATTCCCTTGTCCATGTGGTCCTGGACAACTATGTTGCATTAAACTATCTCATTGCACATGGTGGTGTTTATGCTGTCACTAACACTTCCTGTTGTACCTGGGTAAATACTTCCAGTCGGATTGAATTAGAAACATCTGAGATCCTAAGTTGGCCAAATCCTACAGCTGGCTGTCTGAAAATGACACCTTCAGAAAGCCTCCTGGCTGGACTTGCTGGATTAGAATTCCAATTTCCAGATATTTTCAGCCAGCTTCTTCCTGGTAAGATTCCTTCTGTGTTCTGCCCTACAAATCCTAATGAACCTCCCTGGACTAAGCATTTGGCTCCTCTTTAAAATCACTCCAGCCTGTTTTAACAGATGCCTTCAAGAGACATCACCAGGATCATGCTGGCCCAACACCTCGAGACTTTAGACCCATTCCAGCTGGAAACTGAAGCCAACTTAAGCCAAGAGATATTAATTCAAATTGAACAGATGCCTGAGTGCCTCTCATAAGTAAATGGGTCTAGTTGCTTAGTTGGTCACTGCCTTGTCAAAAGATCTCTGCACAGAACTAGAAGAACCTGGAACAGGCTGCCAGCCACTCTAGCATGATGATGGGATGCAACCAACCTAAACCATCATCACGGCTGTCTACTGACAGGTTTTGATAAAAAGGAGGGATGGAATGTGAATCTTGAAAGAGCCAATCCCTCAGATGAATCCTGAGTGGCTAACAGCCTAAATTCAAAAGAGACAAGTGGCTATTTGCTTACTAGAGGTCACACACATACCTGGAGTTCCTGGAAAACCTGCATGTCTGCTTAATTTAGGGACTTTCATAGCTGCCTGTTCATGTTTATGCTGCCTGAGCCAACCAATAGCTGTGACCTATGTCAACCAATCAGAATTCTGCAAGTTTGACCAATCAGCACTCACCAAACATCAACTGGTCAGAACTAAGCAAGTTGGAAGCCTTTATTTGACTAAGTGGACCTGAATGGAAATCTGGAGGGGATCTTTCATTGTAAAAGAAAAAATTTCCCTTTGCTCTCTGAAATGTGCCTTCATTTTACACTGAAGGCTGTGTCTCTTCAGTTTGCCAGTTGTTACTGGATTAAGTCTCTTTCCTCTAAATTCCTTTTCAGAGAACTTCTGTTCACAGGATAATAGTCATACCCATTCCATTGGTCCGAGTTGAGGATTAGTGGTGTCAAGTTATGTAAAACAGTTCATCTAGATAGGTGCTCAGGACTTGTTGGCTGTGATTTTGGTAATGACCACAGCAGTGATGCTAATGACAACTCCTTTGTGTCATCCACTGTACCATACTTCCACGTCACACCTGAAGTCAAATGGGTAATGCTGTCGCTTCATTCATTCTCATATATGCTCTGAAGGGTGGTATGGCTTTGATCTTTTATCCTGCCTTAATTTTTCTCAGCTCCTTGAAATTGGATCCACTGGTATGCCCCACTTTCTGGTTGAGGCTGAATCCAAACTCTAACACCTATATCACTCTGGGGCTGTATTATGGGTTACACTGTGGCCCCACCTCCCCAAATTTATATATTGAAGTCCTAACGCCCATGACCTCAGAATGTGACCTTGTCTGAATATGGGGTTACTGTAAATATAAGGTTACTGCATTAATGTAATTTAATAAAGTTAAAATGAGATCATACTGAAATAGGGTGGGCCGTTAATCCAAATATGACAGGTGTCCTTATGAGAAGGTGAAATTTGGACATGAAGACAGATACACACATACACACAGACACACACACACACACAGAGGAGAGAGAGAGAGAGAGAGAGAAATCACATGAAGATTGCAGTTCAGAAGCCAAGGAACTACCAGAGCTAGGAGACACGCCTGCAACAGATCTTTCTGTGGACCTTCAGTGGGACATGGCTCTTCTGACACCTTAATCTTGAACTTCTAACCTCCAGAACCATGAGGCAATAGATTGCTATTGTTTACATGCTCTGTTTGTAGTACTTTGTTGCAGCAGCTCTAGGAAACTAACACAGGGTGTAATGAATTGACTCCTCTGGGCACAGTTCCCATGGGCTCAGTTGCAATGGCTGGGCTCTCTGAGTCATCCTCAAGTCTCTCACTGCCAGGAATCCTAGAGTTTGGATCCCAGAGAGATCCCCAAGTTTCCCATATTGGCTTTTTCTGAACTAATTGAGGGCAGACTGGTTGCTTGCCCAACCATCTAGTTTCTCCTGGTAAGACTGAAACCTCACCTGTCCCCAGCTTAAGGGATGCTCCCTGAAACCAGATCCTGCTTGAGCATCTATAGTCTAAAAGGCAGAGCCTCTTGTGTATGTGAAATGTGATTGCTGCTGGGCTTCTAGGTGCCCAACCTCTGCCCGGCTTCCATATGTGCTCGCCCACACCCTATGCACATGCCTCCCCCATCAGACTTGTACACTGACCACTTTGGGAATAAGAGCCTGGCCTGCCCTTATGGATACTGCTTGGACCACTTGGTTGCTCTGTTCTGGCCCAGCAGTGTCACTTCTGCCAGGCTCCAGCTTGGAGCTTCCTGAGCTCTGATTTCATTGCTGAGCAATCTGTAACAGTTCCCTCGTGAGTTCACAAAAGTAAGACAATTATGACCTCAGATAAATAAAATATTCTGCTTAAGAATTAACTGGATCTTTAACTGTTAAAAATGTTCATTGTAGAAAAATCAGAGGAGAAAAAACAAAGAAAAATGAATAACTTATAATTGCATTACTTAGAGACACTGTTACTATTTTGGGTTATGTTGTTTTAGACTTTTTTCTCATTTCACTCTTTCATTGTTTAGTTACTTGATTTTTATTTTATCAAAGTAATATGAGCACAGAATTGTAAAAACTCAAATAGTTCTAACAGGCTTTTGTAAAATGCAATGGTTCCATCTCTCCTGTCCCCACTCCCTCCACATTTCCACTGTAAGGACAAGCACTTTCAATTTTTGTATCTGTCTCTTCTAGCCCTTACACATCTAATTATTTCCAAAATTTAGACATTACCTACTGACTTCCTATTGTAGCAAATGAAGATTTAGCTTTCTCACAATATCTCCATCTATGAATCCCTTCCCTATCCTCCTAACATGTCATTCCAAATTGTTGGAGACAATATTCAGAATATTAATATACATATACAAATAATCTTCACAGCTGTATATTAATACAGAACACTATGTCCAACAATGGCAGAATACAATGAAATGAAAACTCCCTAAAATTCACTGGTGAAGTCTTCCAGACTAATTAGGAAGAAGTAATGCCAATAATACACAAACTCTTCAATATTACATATATTTATGGAAAAAAATTAACCTGGGCCACTGCCTCACACCATACACAAAATCACGCCCAGGGAGAATTTTTAAAAATCTGGGTAAATCTAAATCTGAGAGGTGACACAAATAAATCTTCTTAAAAATAAAATAGGGAGATATATTCATAACCCTTGAATAGACAAAGACTTATTAAAGAAGATATTTTTAAAAATCATCCCTAAAGGAAAAGATTAATGAATTGGAAAAGTGAGGAATTTGTGTACATTGTGAAAAAGCACGTCATCAAAAGGCAGAAAAATATTTACGATGATGCATCTGATTAAAAAACAAATTTTTATCTAGAAAAAACAAACTATTATTAATTAGTAAGAAAATGACAGGTAAGCCAATAGAAAAATAGACAGAAACTTAAATAGGCACTCTCTGAATAAGACATACAAATGACCAGAAACATTTATTATCATAGGTCATCAAGAGATGCAAATTAAAACTGCAATGAAATACCAATATGCACCCAATTAGAATGGCTCACATTTTAAAACAAACAATACCAAGTACTGGTGAGGATGTGGGGTCAGTGAAACTGCCAGTAGGAGTGTAAATTGGTGCAGTTACTTTAGAAAACTGGCAGTATCAACTACAACTGGAAAAACCCATCCCCCTAAGACCCACAAATCCCCTTTCTAGATATCCACCCAACAGAAATGCACACACGTACACCAAAAGACATAAACATTAATATTTACAACAGCATTACCTGTACAACGAGAAAGAAAGGCATGAGATCCAGAAAAACAGAAATACAGCAAGGACAGAGATAAGGGGAATTCCAAGAATTATAGCAAACAGAAATCCCAAGATAACAGCTGGCCAGGGATCCCAGGGAGCAAGCAGCACAGGACGGAGAATGGAAGCTTCCAAGGAAGCGCCTTCAGGGAAGAAAAATGGGATTGATGTATTCCCTGATGAAAATCAGCTCGAGGAAAATTACACTGTGAGGCTATGAGATGTGTGCAAAGAATGAGCACAAAGAAAACTAAATAAAGACACGAGCCATTGTTACTTTCAGGAAAAGAAAGAAAAAAAAGGAAATGTGCACATGCAGAGAAGAGAACATGTGAGAGCTCAATGAGAAGACAGTGCTTTGCAAGGCAGGCAGAGAGGGCTCAGAAGAAACCAACCCTGCTGGCCCCTTGATCTTGGACTTCCAGCCTCCAGAACTGTGGGAAAATAAGAGATACCTCATTATGAATATGCAAATATTTTAAAAAATCCCAAATATGGACCAAAACACTTCTGGTTCCAAGCATATCAAAGAAAAAACACTCAAACTGTATTTGAAACTTCAAAAGACATAATTATTCTCGTTTTATAGGATCAATATTCATTTGTATTTTAAATACCTATGCCCTTTTCAGTGCTCTTCATTTCCACCTGCATTTTTTCATTTCTGTCTGATATCATTTTCCTGAAGAATTCCCTTCAGTGTTTTTTTCAGTACAGGCCAGCAGGTGATTGTTTATTTTGCTTCATTTTTTGTTGAGTTTGGAATTGTAACTTGACAAATATTTTCTTTCAAAATACTTTAAAGATATTCCTTTGGAATATTTTAGAGAAACTATTTCAAATATTTTGGAAAAACTATTCCAGATATCTTTTCCTGCTTCCTGCATTTCTGTTGAGAAGTAAGATTTCAGCCTTATTTTTGGGGGTTTGAAGGTGATGTGTTTCCCAGCATCCTCTACCCCACCCTCAGCAGTTGTTTAGATTTTTCTCTGTCTTTGGTTGTTAGCTGTTTTATCTTGATGTGCAATTTTTGTTGACTTTGTCCTGCTTGGGGTTCCCAAACCTCTTAAATCTGAGTTTTATGTTTTTTTGTCAGTTTTGAAAATTTCTTTTCAAATCTTATTTCTTCCATTTTTTCCTCTTCTTTTGGAACTCTATATTAATTTTAGACGGCTTGTGTTTCACATATACTTTTCCCTATATTTTCATTTTTTTCTTTCTCTGCTTCAATTTGGATATTTTCTTTTTCTAATAACCTGTCTTCCAATTCAATAATCATCTTCTCTGCTTTGAAAACCACCTATTACATTTTTAATTTTAGATGTTTTATTTCTCAGTTCTAGAACTTGCATTAGTTTTGATATGATACACTGTCAGAAATGAAAGTGGACATTACCATCTGCTTTTACATGCCCGAATTTTTTTACTGTTCTTTCTTCTCTTGTAGTCACCTATTTTCACAATGTTACTGAATAACAACTGCAAATTTTGTTGGCTTAAGAAAGCAATCACTTATTTTCTCTCAGATGTTTGCACATTGGCTTGGGGGCATTTAATTCATGTTGGCCTTAGCTGGGATGTATTCTAAGCAGCAGGTTGTCCAAATCTACTCAATGTTTTTCCCATTCCACTTGGACCAGAATGCTAGCCAGTGCAGCTCTTCACATGGTGATGGTATAAGCATAAAAGGCAAGATTGTAGCCATCCAGTGGCTTCACCTTTCCTGCTGCCTAGACCGAGGCAATTTGTCAAGACAGGGATATTGCAATAGAGAAAAGAGTTATTCACACAGAGCTGGCTGTGTGGGAGAATGGAGTTTTATTATTACTGAAATCAGTCTCCCTGAGCATTTGGGGAGCAGAGGTTTTAAGAACAACTTGGTGGGTATGGGGAAACCAGTGAGCCAGGAGTGCTGATTGGTCAGAGATGAAATCATAGGGAGTTGAAGCTGTGTTGTGATGAGTCAGTTCCTGGGTAGGGGGCCACAAGATCAGATGAGCCAGTTTATTGATCTGGGTGGTGCCATCAATTACAGGGTCTGCAAAATATTTCAACCATTGATCTTAGGAGAAATTTAGGGAGGGTCAGAATCTTGTAGCCTCCAGCTGCATGATTCTTAAACCATAATTTATTTTTATTTTTTAAAATAATTTATTTATTTTACTTTAGGTGCATACTGTATCTGGCATTTCTCCCAATGTTATCCTTCACCACCCTCCCTACCCTCCCCACCCCCTATTGTCTCTCCCCTACACCCCAACTGTCCCCTGTGTGTGATGCTCCTCTCCCTGAGTCCACGTGTTCTCGTTGTTCAACACCCACCTATGAGTGAGAACATACGGTGCTTGGCTTTCTGTTCTTGGGTCAGTTTGCTGAGAATGATGGTTTCCAGATTCATCCAAGTCCCTACAAAGGACACGAACTCATCGTTTTTCATGGCTGCATAGTATTCCATGGTGTATATGTACCACATTTTCTTTGTCCAGTCTATCATTAATGGGCATTTGGGTTGGTTATGAACAGACACATTCAAAAGAGGACATATATGAGGCCAACAAACATATGAAAAAATGCTCATTATCAGTGGTCATTAGAGAAATGCAAATCAAAACCACACTGAGATATCATCTCACGCCAGTTAGAATGGTGATCATTAAAAAATCGGGAGACAACAGATGCTGGAGAGGATGTGGAGAAATAGGAACACTCTTACACAGTTGGTGGGAGTGTAAATTAGTTCAACCATTGTGGAAGACAGTGTGGCAATTTCTCAAGGATCTAGAAACCATAATTTCTAATTTTGTGGCTACTGTCAGTCCTACAAAGGCAGTCTAGTCCCCAAGCAAGAAGGAGGTCTGCTTTGGGAAAGGGCTGTTTTATCATCTTTGTTTTAAACTATAAACTAAGTTTCTCCCAAAGTTAGTTCAGCCTACACCCAGAATGAACAAGCACAGCTTGGAGATTAGAAGAAGGTGGAGTCAGTTAAGTTAGATCTCTTTCACTGTCTCAGCCATAATTTTGCAAAGGTGGTTTCAAGATCTAAGTTAGGAATTAAGCCTCTGGTCACATCATATCTACCTATAACTCATTGGCCAAAGCAAGCCACATGGCTGAGTTGAAGGTCAAGGAGCAGGGAAATTTACTTCTCCTCAAGTGTGAGAAACTTCAGTTACATAAAAAAGGGAGTGAGGAAGAATCAGCTCCTATTTCAAGCAACTCTGCTTGTGGTTCTTATCTTGTAAGATTAAAAATAAATATATATTTTTTACTACTCATTTCCTGGGATTTTGGAAGGACAAGGAATTATATGTTCAGTCTCTCATTTTAACTCAAAATTTTACTTGTTTCTTGAGAGATTTTCATCTACTAATTTCATGATGTGATGCACTTCAAATGTCAAGTTTTATCCCTATTAGTTTTCTATTGCCATGTAACAAATCACCACAAACTTAGCATCTTAAAACAATACACATTTATAAATTCACTATTTTCATAAGTCAGGAGTCTGAACACAGTTTCTCTGGGTCTTTGCACAGGGGTGTTGGCCAGTATGCATTCTTGTGTGCAGCATGGCGTTCTCTTCCAAGCTCACATGCTTGCTGGAAGAATTCAGTTCCATCATATCTTAGGACAAGGCCCAGCCTGGATACCTTTATACTTGCAGGGGGACAACAACGAAGAGAATCCAGAATCCCTATTTGGCCCTGTCTTTGCCCTCTGGGATACTGTAGGTGCTGAGAGGACTTCAGCACCTGCGGGTCCAGCTGTGGAAATAAAACAGCAATTGAAGAGCATGGAGACAGAGAAGATGTACCCTGGGGGTTCTCACACAGTATGGTAGAAGAGCCTTGCAGGGGGGACAAACAGGACAATGGGAAACTCAGGAGAAGGTGATATTCAGAAGTCCTAGAAAACACCGAGGGGAAGCCTGATATTCACAATAGCTACAGTCTAATAGCTAACACTTAATGAGCCCTTCAGTGACAGGCATTGTACGCGTTTTCCATCCCTATGTATTTACTCCTCACAATAAGGCTAGGAGGTAGCTAGCATCACAATCTCCACTCCCAAATGAGGAAGCTTGTGGTCCAGAGAAGTGAAGTAACTTTCTCAACATCATAGAGCTCTGTTAAATAAAGTTTATGGGAGCCCATAGATTTGGACTGAATTCCTGCACTAGGCCCCAACAGACCTACCCAAAATAGAGTTACTCATGCTACAGTTCCACATCACCAAACCAAATGCTAAGCTGTTTATTCGTAAAGTCTGATCTTTTGAGAAATCAGGAGAGAGAAGATAGCCAAATCTCACTAAGCCAGCAAGACTCTCTGTAAGGAAAGTAACTTTGAAATGACAAGTCCCCCCTTATGTTCCTTGTTTCTGCTTTCTTCAGCCTTTTCTGCCTATGAAGCCTGCCTTCTCTGCTCGGGTCAGTGGAGCTCCCTTCCATGTTGTACGAGGCTGTTTGCTGCCTTGCTCGTGAATCACTAATAATTGTCTGTTTGTTGAAAGTTTGTTCTTTGACAGCTTGTAAGTAGGAAAAGAAACCTAGAATAAAACCGAAAATGTTGTTGCGCAAATCTGGCTCATGAGCAGCACCCAGTAGGACCTATGAGCCAATGAGGTACCCCAGATAAAAGCCATCAGGCCCCAGGGCGCCTGGCAGGGGCTCAACCACAAACAAGACAGCTTTCAGGCTTTGGGAACATGTGCTGGGCTGTGGTGGCAGCAAAGGTGGCTTGTTGAGTACCACAGTGTTGGAAAGAAGCTTTCAAAATTCTGCTTGGGGTGAGAATTGTCTCAGAGCTTGGAAAAGCCCTCAGTGTTAGGGGAACAAAAATGGTGTAATAAGGGGGAAGAAGGGATAAGATTAAGGCAGGAACTGACAGTTTAAACATTCCCCGCCATCAGGTTCCAAATGGGGCTTTTCTTATCCTGAGGGCTTGGGTGACTCCAGCCCCTACCCTAGCGTGGAGTAGAGGTAGTCAGGAGCAGCGCGGTGCCAATTCCGCCTTGCCGGCTGCTGGTAAGAACAACAGTTGCCAATGCTACTCTTGTTTAAATTGAGACACGCCCTTATGAGCTCTTCATCTGTTTAGCCAGACTCTGTTATTTTTTCTTCAATACACGTTCCCTAAATAAAAAACATAAAAGTGATAAAAAAAATTGAGGTCGACGGTTGGAACTGAGCTTCTCTGAGAATGCTCTTTCCATATTTTTTATTTTATTTATTTATTTTTTGAGGAGTCTGGCTCTGTCACTCAGGCTGGAGTGCAGTGGGGCGATCCCGGCTCACTGCAACCTCCACCTCCTGGGTTCAAGCGATTCTCTTATCTCCACCTCCTGAATAGCTGGGATTGCAGGCACACGCCATGATGTCCGGCTAATTTTTGTATTTTTAGTAGAGATGGGGTTTCACCATGTTGATCAGGCTGGTCTCGAACTCCTGACTTCAAGTGATCTACCTGCCTTGGCGTCCGAAAGTGTTGGGATTACAGGCATGAGCCACTGTGCCTGGCCTGAGAATGCTCTTTCTATAGAGTAGCTTGGTGTAAACAAGAGGACTCCGGGTTCAGAAAAAGGCAGACTTGGGTTTAGATCCTGGCTCTGCTACTTGGTACTCATGAGAACCAGAACCTTAGGAAGCACTGTAACTCCCTGGTCATCATTTACCTCTCCGTGAAATAGAGATAAGGGTAAACTACAATAATTATATGTAATTCTATAGGCGTGTAAAACAAAAAAATATAAAGTTAGAAATAGAATTAAATCATAATATAATTTACAAACAAAATTATATAGTAAACTTATATATCCAGTCGGCCCTCTGTATCCACAGGCCCTCTATGTCCTGCATTCATTAATTTAACCAATATGGCCGGGGAGGGGATACGAGTGGGCACCAGGGCGTGGTGGGAAGGGTGAGGGCCGGACGCGGAGCACATGCGCAGTGCAGGACCCCGCCATTTTGCTCGCGGGTCGCTGAGTGCCTGCCAGCAAATGTTTGAGGTGCTGAGGGTAGCTGGAGCTGCTATGGGGGAGAAAGTGGAGCAAAGCGGAGGAGGAGAAACAGAAGTGGTTAGAGGAGCTAGCAGCCATGGATGCAGTTTGTGCCCAAAGGGACGCCACCAACAGGTTTGGAGGCCCTCTGGAGACTTTCCTGGTGTACAGGAAATCTGATCGAAACGGGTTGAATGTCTCTATTGAGTGTAGGCGAGGGTCTGGACGGGGAGTCAGCCACCGTAGATTGGGCCTTAGACCTGACCAAAACCGATAGGCAGACTATGTATGAGCAGAGGGAGTCGGGCGGGAAGGACCGAGAGAAACGGGGGAAACGATAATGACCCAGCTTGATACCTCGTCGTTTGGGACAACAGCTCCCCTCCTGTTGCCTTTTCTCACTTCCGGTTTGATGGGGGGTGGCGGTGGCGGGATGAAGTCCTGCATTGCTGCGAAGTGCAGGTGGGAAGCAAGGCGGAAGGGCCTGGGGGAATTTCCTCCTATAGAGCGTGCGGCTCATGGCCAAGAGCACACAGATGAAGGAGGTTATGATAATGGTGTTCGGGCACAATCATGGTGCCTACGGGTTCTCAGAGAAGCGCTGCAATTTGAAATTGATGACTCTTCCCCCAGCATGTCCGGTTGCTGTGGGGGAGGACTGCTCCTATAAGATCCTAAGCTGAAGGACCAAGTTTGGGGACAGCCAGCATGCCCACACAGGTGGGCACTGTAGTGGCTGCTGCCACTGAACTCCCACAGCCACTTGCAAGTAACAATGCTCTCTTCTAAGGCGTGTCCTCTCCCCTGGTCTCACCATTTGCCAGTTGCCATCAGATCTGTAGTCTCTTCAGCCTTGCACCTGCCGGGCTGCACCCCGAGAACACAGAACCCTGGGAGAAGTGGGATGAGCTGCTTTTCTCCTCTTCCCTCTCTCCTGGAAGACAATAATGCCAGGAGGGCAATGAGGAGAGGGGAAGAGTGGGTGGAGGCTTGGCCGTGAAGCTCATCCTCACACAGTGGGTGCCTCCTCACCTGGCTCCTGGGGTGGAGGTTGCCCCACTTCTCTGCAGCTCCTAGATTCTGGCAACCTCCTCTCTCCCACATACATACTTGGGAAAATGGAATGTTTATGTCCACCGTTATGAAAGTCCTGGAGTCCTGGGTCTGTGGTTTGGAAACCCAAAGAGGAACACATTGGATGTAAGATCTGGGCATAGAGAGAGGCTTCAGAGAGACAAAAGCTCTTGCAGGTGGAATGCTCTGATGGAGACTGTGGGAAGATCTTTTGTGCTAAGATGCAGGGAAGTGAGGAAAGCTCTTTCCTGCTGTTTTATGGATCCATGGAGTGGATGCAGCCTGGGACCAGCAGCCTCTGGGAGGAAGGCTGGCTCTCTCTCCATCGCTGTCAGTGTTGAGAGAGGCTGAAAAGGAGGGTGTGTTGTATGGGACCTGCCATGGGGATGACTGCTTCTCTAGGCTCTTGGATGTTGCTGCATTCACCGCTTGGTCTCATGGCAGTGATTTGAGCTTTTTATTCATAGAAGAAAACCAGAGGCTCTGCTTGTTTCTCTCTGCCAGTCCTCACCATTCTTTCTCCTCTGCTTCTTCTTTGTGCCCCAGATACCTCTGTTCTTAGTCTACAGGGGGAGAATAACATTAGGGGGCCCCTCATCTTCCCCCAGAGGGAATCCTCGTTCATGGGATAGTTAACGCCTTTTCCTCTCATCTGTTGGTGCTGATAGCTCTCTGAGGGAAAGGGCATCCTTCCCCACCACCACCCTCACTCTTCAGAGAGCCCCCAGACAGCAGCAGGCCCCCTGCCCTCACTCTCCAGCCTTGCCACTCACTGCCTCAGTGAGGCACTAGTGCCACTGCCATGACCCAGCTAGGCCATAGTTCAGGCTGCAGCAGGAATGCCTCTCAGTGGCCAAAACAGCTGCTTTTCTTTCTGAGGTCACCCTGTGGCAACAGGCTGGAGCAGGGGGGAGAAGGCCTTCCTCTTCTCTCATAGGTAAAGAGGATGCAGCCTTAGAACTAATACTTATCTTGATCTCTAGGCCTTGTCCTCTTTCAGGTAAGAAAAAACAAATCCTTATCAAGGAAAAATCACTCAGCACCTCCCCTTGGACATCCCTGAGCTCTGCTTTGGGGGGGTATTGTAAAGATTCTAGCCTTTGTGAAGTTGCTTTCCTGGAGGTCTGTTGGTGTCTCTGACCTTAGCATCTGCTCCATCCTCTCCTCAACTCAGGCAGTCTGTTCTGGTATATCTCCCCCAGAGTGGTTCTTGCTTCACCCGGATTCCTAATCGTGCAGAGGCCTGTGTACACAGGGCCTCCCTTGCTCAGCCTGGTCCCTCTGCTGAACGCTCTGTGCTGCTCTTGGCCCTGGCAGTGGTGGGACTGGGCACTGTTTGGGAGAGGGCCTTGTGGCTTTACACTGGAATAAGTCTGCCTTTGCCTCACCCTTCTGACTCCTGGAGGTGTCACCCAAGGGAGAGTTGACATTGCTGGGAGGTTTTTGGTGGACTCTTAACACTCATGAAACCAGATGCATGTTTAGAAAGATATTTTCCTCTGGTCTTTGGCTCTCAAAGGACACAGAATGCAATATTTATTTTCTTAGATCATAGATTTCTGATACCTTTCTCTTAAGGAGACCAAAAGAAACCCCCCAGTGTGAGAATTCTCCAGTCACTGGACTCCTGGCACCAACTGGTTAGTAGGGGCTTGGTGCCATTCCCTGCTCACTGAAGTCTCGGCAGGCCATGTCCCAAAGGGCTTTTCAGGAGGTTGGGGCTGGAGTGGGAGAGAGCACTGTCTGAGACCTGCAATCACTCTCGTTGGTGTTGAGCCCATTAATTCCTAAAACATCAGCCTTTCTTCACTTCCCCCAGGTCTTGGTTTTGAGAAACACAGCAGGCCTTTTGTACCAAACTTTTTGTTGTTTTTTATTTGAAGCCTGTTAAAATATTTTGTAAGATTTAAAAAATTTTAGTTGTGTCCACCTTATTTCAGGTTATTTTTGTTGGTGTCACATATGTATAAGACGTGAATGGTTCTTTTTAATTTTTTCTGGGTTTTTTTTTTTAGAGGAAACTTGGAAGATAAACTCCTTGATATATATATATTTTTTCTTCAGCAGCTTGTTGTCACTGGAATCAAAGGGAAAAAGTGATCTCTTTTTGTATTTGCTGTATTTGTATGTCACAAAAAGACACTTTGTTCAAAAAAAATTCAATGTGGATTGAAAGTATTATTTTTTAAAAAATAGATATTTAAGGGCAGGCGTGGTGGCTCACACCTATAATCTCAGCACTTTAGGAGGCTGAGGTAGGTGGATTGATTGAGTCCAGGAGTTTGAGACCAGCCTGGGCAACATGACAAAACCCTGTCTCTACTAAAAATACAAAAATAGCCAGGCCTCGTGGTGCACGTCTGTAGTCCCAGCTGCTCTGGAGGCTGAGATGGAAGAACTGCTTGAGCCAGGAAGTAGGCAGTGAGCTGAGATTGTACCACTGCATTCTAGCCTGGGTGACAGAGTGAGACCCAGTCTCAAAAAAGGAAAAAAAAAAAGGGTGGTTGAGTTTATAGGCTGTACTGAACAGGTACAGACTTTTCTTCTTGTAACTTTTTATCTGTCTCCTAACCAATAGAATAGAACAACTATTTACAGAACATTTACATTCTATTAGATCTTAAAACTAATCTAAGAGATGATTTGAAGTATGTAGGAGGATCGCATAGGTTGTATGTAAGGTTTTATGCAAATATGATGCCATTTTATATCAGGAACTTGAGTATTCATGTATTTTAGTATCCACAAGGGTCCTAGAACCAATAACCCACGGATACTGAGAAAAGTCTGTAATATATATGTATAATAATTGCTAAGAGGAGTCAATGTTAGCTGTTATCATTTGGCTACTTATTAATAAAATAATTTTATAAATCACAAGATTGGCTTCTTCCAAGCTTAGCAAATCAATCTGATTTACACTGATCTGCTTTTGGGGATAAAGAATGGTCTTTGACAAGGTTTGAGACGTGTAACAGGGACCTTCATAATTGACAATAATGGTGACATTTTTGTGAGTAATTAACACTGTAGACCACTATGGTAGACTGCTCTAGACTTCACAGCTGCTTCTTGTGACTTACTAATAGTTTATCTTTTACATTTTAAACTATGAAATATTTCAGACATCTCCCAAAACACAAAAATAATAGACACTTATACGAAGGGTCTTCAGAAGGTTCGTGGAAAGTATTATGAAAAAACTATGCATGGATTTCAAAATCATTTTGCACCAAAATAAACTCACACTAACTTGTTACAACATGTCTGAAGAACATCTGGTTTGAGACACTGAAAAGAATAAGACATCAGTTTGAAAATAGCACCTATCATCAGAGCAATATGAATTCTGCTAAAATTGGTGCAGGACCAAACATCAACTTTATGGTGAAGCTTGAGTGGAAAAATAGTGAAATCACTGATGATTTAAGACAATCATAATGAAGATAATGCCACAAAGAAATCAGCAGCTTACAAACAGATAACTCATTTCAAGAAGGGATGAGAATGTTGAGGATGAAGCTCACAGCAGCAGACCATCTACATCAAGCTTTGAAGAGGATTTAATGGCAGAAACAATAGCCAATGCCTTAGACATCTCAATTGGTTCAGCTTACACAATTATGACTGAAAAATTAAAGTTGAGCAAACTTTCCACTCAATGTATACCAAAACCATTGCACCCAGATCAGTTGCAAACAAGAGAAGAGCTTTCAATAGAAATTTTAAACTAGTGGGATCAAGATCCTGAAGCATTTCTTCAAAGAATTATGACAGGAAATGAAACATAGCTTTCATTTCAACCTTGAAGACAAAGCACAATCAAAGCAGTGGTTACCAAGAGGGGGGATGTGCTCCAGTCAAAGCAAAAGCAGACCAGTCAAGAGCAAAGGCCATGGCAAAAGTTTTTTGGACACTCAAGGCATTTTGCTTGTTTATTTTCTGGAGGGCAAAAAAATGATAACATCTACTTATTGTGAGAGTGTTTTGAGAAAGTTAGCCAAAGTTTTAGCAAAAAAATGCCCAGGAAAGCTTCACCAGAGAGTCCTTCTCCACCAGACAATGCTCCTGCTTATTCCTTTCCAACGGGCAATTTTGTGAGAGTTTTAATAGGAAGTCAGTCATTAGGCATCTTCCCTACAGTCCTTATTTGGCTCCTTCTTATTTCTTTTTGTTTCTTAATCTTAAAAAATGTTTTAAAAGGCACCTATTTTTCTTCAGTTAATAATGTAAGAAAGACTGCATTGACATAGTTAAATTCCCAGGACCCTTGGTTCTTTAGGGAGGGATTAAATGGCTGATATCATCACTTACAAAAGTGTCTTGACCTTGATGGAGTTTATACTGAGAAATAAGTGGGGTTTTAAAAAAAGTTTTTAATCTTTTAATTTTATTTTTTTCCACGAACTTTCTGAAGCCCCCATATGTCCACCACTGATGTTAAATATATATGTTTTGCCAAATTTTTTAGATCCTTTTAAGAAGCATTAAAACATTTGTGAACATTGTTTTGGCTCTTTGTATCCATAAACAATTACACCATTTGTTTGATTTGTTTAAAAAATTTAAATAGATGGTATAATAATATATAATCTAAATATACTTTGCAAATTATAATTTTTTCACTCAACAATGTGCATTTGAGACTTAATCATGTTCATATACATATAACTACCTCAGTCATTTTAATTGCTGAACAGTATTTCTCATACAATTCAATGTGGTTTATTTATTCCTCTGTAAGTCTGAATAAATTTTTGGGGGGGTTTATTTACGTATTCCTCCTACTCACCGACATTTATATCCTTTCTTTGTCCCTACTTTCTGCCTCTCTGTCTTCATCCTTTTCTTTCCTTTTCTGTTGTGCACAGCAATGGACATCCTCTTGAATGTCTCCTTGACTATGTGTGTGAGAGTTTCCCTAGAATGTTTCTTTAGAAGTGGAATTGCTTAGTTACAGAGCATCTTAACTTCACTGTTCATCTTCACCTCACTGGCTACTGCAAAATTGCTTTCCAGAGTGATTGTTTTCATTCACTCTCCCACCAGCCATATATGGAAATTTTTACTTCTCCACATTCTTGCTAATACTTTATGTTATCAGACATTAATTTCTGCCCATCTGATAGGCGTGCCGTGTTATTTTATTGTCATTTTAATTTTTATTTCTCTGAGTTTTATTGAAATGGAACATTTAAAATATCTAATTATAAGGCACTGATTTTCTCCATGAATCTTGTTTATATCATTTGCTCATTTACTACCTGGCTCATTGCCGTCTTTTTATCAACTAAAAGGATTACTGTATATTCTAGATATTAATCTTTAATCGTATTTGTTGGCTGCCAAAATTCATTAAATCTGTAAGCTGATTTTTTTTCAGGCTGTTTATGATTCCTTTATTATATGTATTTATTATGGTAAAAACACATAACATTAAATTTATCATCTTAACTAATTAAAACTTTTAATATTTGTAGGTCCACAGTAGGTATATATATTTCTGGGGTACATGAGATGTTTTGATACAGGCATGCAATGCGTAAAAATCACATCATGGAAAATGGGGTATCCATCACCTCAAGCATTTAACGTTTGTGTTACAAACCATTCAATTATACTCTTTTATGTATTTTTAAATGTACAGTTAAATTATTTTGACTATAATCATCCTGCTGTGCTATCAAATACTAGGTATTATTCATTCTGTCAAACTATTTTTTGGTACCCATTTAATCATTTTTTAGTTTGCAGTTCAGTAGAGTAGAGTCAAACCGTTATGTAATGGATCTCTAGAACATTTTCTAGACATTTTAATTTTTAAGAAAATCAAATTAATATGTATTTTTTCTTATTGCTTGTGATCTTCATCCTTTAAGAAATCCTTTCATATCTGGAGGACACAAAGATGTTTGCCCATAATTTTTTTTGCATATTTTTCTTTTTTTTTATATCTAGCTCTCTAATCCATCTGGATTTTATTTTTGCGTATGGGATGAGATAGGGAAATAATTTTATCTTTTGCTGTATGGGTAGTCATTTGTCTGAACATCATTTATTGAAGAGTCCATTGTTTTTCTCACTTGTTTGTAGGGTTACCACTTTCATACACCAAATGTAACATACATGCAGTCTACCTTATCACCATGGTCCTGATGACTTCCAACTGCCATTATTTTATCTCTGTGGCTGAGGACTTTTACAGAACCACAGAGGCTAAAAGTGTTGGGATTCAGCATCCCGTGGGAGCAGCTCACAACAAAAGCCAAAGGAGAGTTGCCTCATGAAATCACAGCTCCTGCCTCCTCAGGTAGGGTAATTCTGAGACAAAGTTTAGACCTTTTCCCAGAGTTTTCCCCTGGGAAATAGTTTCATAGCCCATTGTTGTAGCTCGCTCAGCTATTTCACCCTTTACAGGCTACTTCCTCCCCATCTCATTTCCTTATACCTCCCAAATAATCTCTATTCTGTTCCATTGTTCTATTTGTCTGCCTTTGAGGCACTCAGTTTTTTTTTTTTAATGTCACCCAGGCTGGAATGCAGTGGTGCAGTCATAGCTCACTGCAACCTCAAACTCCCAGGCTTAAGCAATCCTCCTGTCTCAGCCTGTCAAGTAGCTGGGACTACTGGTACATGCCACCATGCCCGACTAATTTTAAAATTTTAAAAATTTTTTTGTAGAGATGGGGTCTCACTCTTTGTCCAGGTTGGTCTCAAACTCCTCAGCGTAAACAATCCTCCCACCTCAGTCTCTCAAAGTGCTGGGATTACAGGCATGAGCCACCATGCCCGGCCTGAGGCATTCCGCTTTTCAAAGTAATTAGACTCACCCCCTGTGTCACATAGCAGGTTGACATAAGAACAGACTACCAAAACCCTCCAGTGATCCTGAACTTTGTCTTCTGCTGTGTGCTGTCACATCTTAACCTTAGCGTTCTGCCCTTGTTTTGATTCTCCTGCCCCCAGACTTGCGTCACGTGGTCCTTTACCCTCACAGTCAGTGCAGCATCATTTCTCCTGTGACTTTAGACCTGCTTCACTTGAGATAATGTGAATTTTTCTTCATGCTGTGGTCTTTAGCTCCTTGCTTAACTATCACATAATCAGGTCCATCATGAAAAAATGAAATAAAACTGGAGACAGAAAAGAGTGCAGATAATTGGTTGTTATTTACATAGTGTCCCTTAGGGTCCTTCTTGGGTTTTATTGCAACTTGAAGAAAAAGTTGCACTTCTACTGTAACAAACAAGGAACTATGCATTGATTTCACAATCTACTTGGTTAATTTCATGTATTTTTCTACTTTTCTCTCAGTCTGAAGTGTTATATGTCCCCTTCACCTTCCACTCCTACCTCACTGAAGCAGTGTGGCCTAGAACTTTCTGATGAGTCATTCTTCAGATCAGAGCACTGGGGAACAATGTGGGAGATAAACGTTTGGAGGTTGTTTAGGTAATTATCTCTAGTTTCTTTGGAGGGTTTAAAAATTCATTTCATAACTTTCTGTATAATTCTTGTAATCATGTCGTGATTCGAATATAATTCTTATTACAGTTGTAAGTGTAATCATTGTCAACTAATACTTTGATTGCCTACAGTATTTAAAAAAATAGTGCTACAATAATTATTATATGTAATGTCTGGATCCTACAGACCCTACCTCAAAAATTATAGTTAAAAATACTAAAGTCCCGCCGAAGCAAAACCTGGAAAATAGACTTCGCATAGATTTCTTATCTTAGTACTTTGCATTTCTTTCTGTCTGAGAGAACTGCACATTACTACAATAGAGGTAAAAAATATTTTTAAAAAAGTGACCATACAATTCCAGAAGGTGGTATTAATATCAGGGAGGGGCAGATACAGTAAAGGCCAGAAAAATTGAAGGTCAAGAAGAACCACCTGATACATCATTTGGTCAAGTTTTGAGCATATTGGAAAGAGCTTATTTTTTAAGAACTCTGATTCTGTCCAGTTTTTGCTTTCAGTTGTTTCTTTCTGAACTCTACGATGTGATCCTTCCCTGCCCTGAGTGTGGTCCTTCCCTGCCCTGAGTGTAGCTTAGTTAGGCTACAGAGAGTATAGAATAAGCCGTGACTCCAAATTGAGTGGTAAATCTGACAGAATCAGTCTTAAGCTTTTCTCTTACCTGTTTTTTATAGATGGCTATGTTGTTGTTTATCTGCAGTAAACATTATTCTTGACATAGACATATGGGTATTACTTATTTTATATATGTGCGCAAAGTTTGCTTCAGTTTCATCCTCCCTCCTTCCCTTCCTTCCTTTTTTCCTGCTTATTTATTTTTGCACATTTTGCTGGAGAATCCATTCATGTACCTGCTTTCCCACAGTTATTTTCAGACTTTTTTTAATTTTTATTTTTGAGACAGGGTCTCTCTCTCTCTCTCTCTCTCTCTGTCACCCAGGCTCAAGTGCAGTGGTACTGTCTCAGCTCACTACAGCCTCAACCTCCTAAACTCAAGTGATCCTCCTACCTCAGCCTCCCAAGTAGCCGAGACTACAGGCACATGCCACCACACCTGGCTAATTTTTAAATTTTTTGTAGAGATGAGGTCTCACTATACTGCCTAGGCTGGTCTCGAACTCCTGGGCTCAAGCGATCCTCCCACCTCTGCCTCCCAAAGTGCTGGGACTACGGTCTTGAGCCACTATGCCTGGCCAGTTATAGACCTAAAAAAAAAAGATTTTCATTTACGTTTTTCCAGGAAGGCTCTTGGCTGCAATGTTATGTGTCATTTAAATCTAAACAGCAAACTGGCCAGAGTTGCCCCTTTGAGTTTCCTCTGTGGGGACCTCGGGGATCTCCTACTTGAACTCTTCTGTGGCAGGCACAGCAGCGAGTGCCTGAGGGCGCAGAGCTGGGGGCCCCGTGGCATTCCTAACTCCCTTTCCTGTTCCTGGTGTTTTAAATTACACTTTTATCCCAAGGAAGGGCTCTGATTCCAACCACATGCAGTGACTATTTTGGAAAGCCCTGTGGACTCCAAAGCACTATAATTAAAGAGCAAGAGATTCCTTTTCAGATAATTGAAAGGTGGTGGCAGAGACCCGGGAGTTAAATACTTTTTAGGCCATGTCCAACAGCAGTTTTTGTAAGGATTTGAAGCAGTAGGTTTGCATTCACCTGAGGACCTCTGCAGGCCATTGACAGTTACCATGGTGCCACATGCAGTATCTGTGCAACTTTTTGAGCAAGTCTCATCTACCTCCTGGGGTTTCACATGGGCATCGGGTGCCATCACTGTTAAATGCAAAACTCAAGACTTTCTTGCTATCTTCTCCCTAAGGATGAGGGAGAAACTTCTTTGTGCCTGCATACCACCCTGTTCCTGCCTCTATAAATAGCACTGGCCACACTGAGTTAGAATTACCCACTTGTCTCCCATTTCCTCAGGCCATATACGTGGACACACTCAGGGTTTCCCATAGCACCACTCTCCAGGGAGCTCCAGCTTCCCGAGCCCTTTAAAAAAATCTTCCTTTTATCCTGGGTTCTGAGTTTGCTTTGCCTCTGCAGTCTTAAGAATGTTCTTGCTGTACAGTTCTTGACTTTCTGTTTCTTCTTCTTACCAGCCCAAAGTGACAATTCTGTGGCCCCCGTACCTACCCATTGCCTGGCATATAGTAGGCCTACAATAAATACGACTGGCCAAATGAGAGTTCTGCTGTTTGTCATTATTTTCTTGCTCTTTTTTGCTCCAGTTACTACCAATGGGGTGATCTGGTGAGGGCCAGACTTTCCTTCCAAATTAATAAGTGGAACTCTTTTAAGAGTCCGGTGGCAAGAACTTTTGGCGGGGACAGTTTCTACACAGTAGTCAATACATTCTTTCATTTGTGCAGCCCCTGCCTATAGCTGATTCCTTTGAGACAGATTTTCTCAACAGTTGAATTGAGGACATTTGGATAGCACCACCTAAGGACGGTCCCAGAACTATTCCTCCATGCCAATCTCATGGCTAGATGGGAAGCCTTCATGAATATGTTGGGCAAGTAGGTTCATGGCAACAACAAAAATCTTCAAAAAGTTCTTGCCCTAAACTGTATATTGCTAAGTTCTCACATCTAGTAGATTTAGCTTTGCTTCACCTATAAAACACACAGATGCAGGAGATAGACACCCAACCACTCTTCGGACTTACTGAATCTCAGAAATGGATGAATTGGCCCTAGAAGGCATGCTGAGAACCTGTAAGTTTACTGTAGCCAAATCTTGTACAAATGTGTTTCAGTATCACCATGGCAATATCTGCTCAATGAAATGGGCCCAGTAGTCCCATAGGTAGTTGTTTTGGGATAAACATAGAAACTAACCCTTCTGCTGTTAAAGCTAGAAACTTGTATTTATTTTGTTTTGTTTTGAGACAGTCTTGCTCTTTCACCCAGGCTGGAGTGCAGTGGTGCGATCTTGGCTCACTGCAGCCTCTGCCTCCTGGGTTCAAGTGATTCTCCTGCCTCAGCCTCCTGAGTAGCTGGGATTACAGGCGTGTGCCACCATGCCTGACTAATTTTTGTATTTCACCATGTTGGTCAGTCTGGTCTTGAACTCCTGACCTCGTGATCTGCCCACCTTAGCCTCCCAAAGTGCTGGGATTACAGGTGTGGGCCACCACACCCAGCGGAAACTTGTATTTATTTTATGAGTTCCTTCCTCAGGAAAGGACCTTCAGGAAGTATCAAAGAACTGAAACTCACTAGATCACTGCACCAGAGGCCTCCTTGCCCCTCCCTAGTTCCTGTTTTCTTACATACTGTTACATTTCCTCCAAGCTGTGTAAACCCCTAGGTTTGGTCAGTCCAGGAGATAGATTTGAGACTGAGCTCCCATCTCCTCAGGGCAGCACCTGATTAAAGCCTTCTTCCTTGGCAATACTGTCCATCTTAGTGATTGGCTTTCTGTGCAGTGAGCAGCTGGACCTAGACCTCACCCCTGGAGTTTTGGTAACATCAACAGTACAATAATAAATGGTAATAAATAAATAAAATAAATAAAAGCCTTGCATATAGTAAACCAAACATTGATAGTTACTGTTGGAATGGGAGTGCAGAAAAGGCAGTTGAAGGATTAACTATTTTAATATAATAAATATATAAAATATATAAAAATCAGGACTTGGAATTTTAGTATTATAGATTTAGAACCTATTTGAGGTCCATGCCAATTGACTATTTTATGCATAGTTAATTGAATTTTGATTTCTAAATTTTAGCCTTCTGACTTGCTAAAGTGCTTAGGCCTTACATGGTACATAGGGCTTAAAAAGTGAGGCTTAACTGATTTGGTGTCCAGAGTCCCAGCTTGCTTGGTGGACCATTGGAATATTGCCAGGAGAACAATAACAGCTTTGGGAGATTAACACAAGACCTTGTGTCACAGTGAAGCTTATGAATCTTGATATCACTTAACGGCAAGTGTGTGGTTTTTTCCTAGGATGCTTCCCCAAATTAAGAACATCTCTTGTGGACCCTTGTTTGAGAGTGAACACTAGTGCTCTAAGTCATTGTTCCCCCCAGGAGGACTTGTGCAGATAAATAGCTCACCCTAGTAGCGGAGTAATCCCACAACCATCACCATGTTTGGTCATAAAATCATCTCCACATTTAGATTTTGAGCTCCTGGAGGGGGAGGTCTCCAATATTATTTAATTTCTTTAATTTCTCAGCATCTTGCACATTGCATGTGTACAGTTAGATAGAAGCTCCATGAGTATTTATTAAAGGATTGATCAGAGGAGACAGGGAGAGTAACTTTGTATAACTGGCGTGGCTTATTGAAAAGTTTGCCACCAATTCCTGTTCCTGTTTAGTAAACCTGAAACACATCTGTGTCATTGCATCTTAAAGTGTGGCTCCTACTGAATGGTACACACATCCCAGGTAGACTGGGAGGCTCTTCTTGAATGGCCTCTGCACCCCCTCTTCATTGCTTTCTTTCCAGTGTATCAAGGGGATTCCCTGAGAGTCTCCTTGTATCTTTGAAGACTGCTAGTTGTAAAGCAGTTTCTTTTTTTCTCATAAAGACTAGGAGGAATAGCCTTATTTTGAATCAATGTGCCCCCTTGTGGGCATGGCTGGGGACTGCACCCCAACATCTGTTCTAAAAAGTAGGCACTATGCCTTGCGTGGGGCAGCCTTGGCTCACTCTCCACTGAAAAGTCTCAGCATAGTCTCCTCTCCTGCCACCCGCCCCCCCCCGCCTCACCCATTGAAGACTGAGTGACCTGGAATGGAAGTATTCTAAATTGGAAGTCTTCATTCAGTGTGACAAGGCAACCCTATTAATTTGCCTCTGTTTGAGTTGAGGTTTCAAGTCTCTCCCTGTGTCTACAGGATTGAACTGGCATGAAGTGCATTAGCTTCCCATTAGAGTTGGTGCAATTCTGCCCCAACCTCTCCACCTCCCTGGTGACTTCTTTACACCAGGAGGCAATCTGCCTTTATGTTTCTTCTTCAGCGAACACACACTTTTCTCCCCCAGAGACAGGTTTCCATGGAAACCAATCCAAGGGGGAACATGCTGAAGAGGTAGAATTTGTGGAGTAAGGTGTGGTAAAAACCACAAGAGGGGTGTGCAGAGAGCGCAGTTATGTCAGGATTATGTTAGAAATGTGAACAAAAATGTACTGAGGCAGTAGGAAAGCATATTAAATTTTAAAAATGTTTTGAAATGTTGCTATTCAATGGGAGTGACACATCCTAGAGAAATCGGAAGGCCAGAGTGCATGATGCAAAGTGGAGGGAAGGACCCAGGTGGCAGATGTGACCCCGCCTCAGGGAGTTTGCAGCCTTTTTGGAGAAGTGAGACGGGCACACTGGGCAATAGTGCATCAATGCCAAAGAATGAATGGGACCCACACAACTGGACAGGATGCCGCCTTGACTCCTGCTTTAGGCCAATCATCTTACCTTTAGAAACCAATCCTTTTTTTTTTTTTTTTAATTTGGGTGTGGTGGTTCATGTCTGTAGTCCAGCATTTTGGAAGGCTGAGATAGGAGGATCACTTGAGGCCAGGAGTTCGAGAACGGCCTGGGCAACATGTGAAACCCCATCTCTAAATTTTTTTAAAAAATTAACTGTGCAGAGCCTGCGGCAGTTCAGCAACACCTCTGCTGGCAGACTGTTAAAAAAAAAAAAAATTCACTGTGTGTCGTGGCACGCTCCTGTGGTCCTAGCTACTCAGGAGGCTGAGCTGGGAGGATGACTTGAACCCAGGAGTTTGAGATTGCAGCGAGCTATGATTGCACCACTGCACTCTGGCTTGAGTGAAAAAGTGAGACACCCCATCTCTAAAAAAATGAATTAATAAATAAAATAAGCAGTTAGAAGAACATAACCTATACCATGGTGAATTTAAGGAAACTCAATCTATAGTCCTGAGTCTCAATCCCAATCAAAGGAGGACTTTTAAAATATGAGAGATAGTAAAGCATTCTTTTATAGTTTTGGAGATGATCCAAAAGAAAGAGTTAGATGAATGGGAGAGAGAGAGCAATGGTTTACAACCTTGGCTATGCATGCTAATCATCAAGGGAGTTTTAAATACTACTGATGGCTCCCCACCTTGGAGAGTCTGACTAACCTGGTTTGCATCCAGAGAGCGTGGACATTGGGATTCTTAAGTTTTTCCCACATGATTCTCATGTGCAGCCAGCCACGTTTTAGAACAATTGGAGATTCCATTCCTATCACCTTCCTCTAGCTACTGCAACACACACACACAGTCCCTACTCTTGTATTTTTTAGCTTTGCAGAAAATTGATTAAATATAAACAGAGTGGGACAGAGCTTTTAGTATGCTCAAAAGCACATAATTATCTGTTTAATATGCAGGGGTGATGTGGCCTGGAGGTGTACCACTGCAGTGGATCAGGGGAAGACTTCAAATAAGTTTCCACAACTCTAGTGTGCCTCTAATTGTGCTCTAATGTGCCTCTCATATGATTGCAATAATGTGTCTCTGACCTTTGACATATTTCCTCCAGCCAGCTACAATTCTGACTCCATGCCAGTGTTAGTGGAGTGATGTCTGTGCCAAGGGTCGTGAAAATAGAATCTGGTTTTCAGGGTCTGTTATAATACATCACATGTCCCTAAGCCCCCTTTCTCTGTCTCAGTGTCTCTGTGACTGTCTTCTCTGTGCATTCTCATTATACCTCTGCTTTTTCTTCTGAATCTGTGTGCAAAAATCAAGCACTTGGCAGAACAGGAATAACGTTTATTTTCTGACACGGGTTAACTTGTACTCATACAGAAGTAATGTGCTTATTTTGTGTTTTCTGGTGTTAAAAAAAAAAGTACTGCCTGATGAAACATCACCATGACATATAACAACCTTGTATTAGTCTGTTCTCATAGTGAGAACATACTAATAAAGACATACCTGAGACTAGGTAATTTATAAAAAAAGAAATTTAATTGACTTACAGTTCAGCAGAGCTGGGGAGGCTTCAGGAAACTTACAGTCATGGTGGAAAGGAAAGCAAACACGTCCTTCTTCACATGATGGCAGGAAGGAGAAGAACGACAGCTGAGTGAAGGAGAAAGCCCCTTATAAAACCATCAGATCACATGAGAACTTACTCACTATTACGAGAATAGCCAGGAGGAAGCTGTCCCATGATTAAATTACCTCCCACTGAGTTTCTCCCATGACATGTAGGAATTATGGGAACTACAAGATAAGATTTGGGTGAGGACATAGCCAAGCCATATCATTCTGCCCCTCCCAAATCTCACATCCTTTTTACATTTCAAAATGTAATCATGCCTTCCCCAACAGTCCCCCAAAGTCTTAATTCATTTCAGCATTAACTCAAAAGTCTAAGTCCAAAGTCACATCTGAGACAAGGCAAGTCCCTTCTGCCTATGAGCCTGTAGAAGCAAAAGCAAGTAAGTTACTTCCTAGATACAATGGAGGTACAGACATCAGGTAAATACACCCATTCTGAATGTGAGAAATTGGCCAAAACAAAAGGGCTACAGGCCCCATTTAAGTCTAAAATCCAATAGGGCAGTCATCTAATCTTAAAGCTCCAAAATGATCTCCTTTGACTCCATGTCTCATATCCAGGTCACACTGAAGCAAGAGGTGGTTTCCCATGACCTAGGGCTGCTCTGCCTCTGTGGCTCTGCAGGATACAGCCCCCTTCCTAACTGTTTTCATGGCTGGCATTGAGTGTCTGTGACTTTTCCAGGCTCATAGTGCAAGTTGTCAGTGGATCTACCATTATGGGGTCTGGAGGACTGTGACCCTCTTCTCACAGCTCTACTAGGCAGTGCCCCAGTGGGACTCTGTGTGGGGACTTCAACCCCACATTTCCTTCTGTACTGCCCTAGCAGAAGTTCTCTATGAGGGCAGTACAGAAGAAAAATGTGGGGTTGAAGTTCTCCACACTTCTACCTGGACATCCAGACATTTCCATACATCCTCTGAAATCTAGGCAAAGGTTCTTGAACCTCAATTCTTGTCCTTTGTGCACCCATAGGACCAACACCATGTGGAAACTTCCAAGGCTTGGGACTTGCACCCTCTAAAGCTGTGACCCAAACTGTAACACCTTGACCCCTTTTAGCCATGGCTGGAATTGCTGGGACACAGGCCACCAAGTACCTAGACTGCACACAGCAGGGGTCCTAGATGCAGCCCATGAAACCATTTTTTCCTCCAAGGCCTCTGGGCCTGTGATGGGAGGGGGTGCCATGAAGGTCTCTGACATGCCTTAGAGACATTTTCCCTATTGTCTTGGCAATTAACATATGGCTTCTAATTACTTAGGCGAATTTCTGCAGTCAGCTTGAATTTCTCTCCAGAAAATGGGTTTTTCTTTTCTACTGCCTATTTACGCTGTGAATTTTCCAAACTTTTATGCTCTGTCACACCTCTTGAATACTTTGCTGCTTAGAAATTTCTTCTGCCAGTTACACTAAATCATCTCTCTCAAGTTCAAAATTCCACACATCTCTAGAGTAGGAGCAAAAGGCTGTCAGTCTCTTTGCTAAAGCATAACAAGAGTCACTTTTGCTCCAGTTCCCAACAAGTTCCTCATTTCCATCTGAGACCTTGTCAGCCTGGACTTTATTATCCATACCATTATCAGCATTTTGGTCAAAGCCATTCAACAAGTCTCTAGCAAGTTCCAAACTTTCCCACATCTTCCTGTCTTCTGAGCCTTCCAAGTCTCTAGGAAGTTCCAAACTTTCCCACATTTTTCTATCTCTTTCTGAACCCTCCAAACTGTTCCAACCTCTGCACCTAGTTCCAAAGTCACTTCCACATTTTGGGGTATCTTTACAGTACCCCCACTACCCAGTACCCAGTACCAAATTACTGTATTAGTTTGTTCTCATGCTGCTAATAAAGACATACTCAAGACTGGATAATTTATGAAAGAAAGAGGTTTAATTGACTCACAGTTCAGCATGTCTGGGGAGGCTTCAGAAAACTTACAGTCATGGCAGAAGGGAAAGCAAACATGTCCTTCACATGGCAGCAGGAGAGGAGAAGAATGAGAGTCAAGAGAAGGCAGAAGCCCCTTATAAAACCATTAGATCTTGTGAGAACTTACTATCAGAAGAATAGCAGGGATGAAACCGCCCCCCCCTCCCCCCACTGTGATTCAATTACCTCCCATCAGGTCTGTCCCACCAAACGTGGGAATTATGAAAACTAACATTCAAGATGAGATTTGGGTGGGACACAGTCAAACCATATCAATCCTACTTTTTTTTTTTTTGTTTGAGTGATAGTTTGTTGCAGTTGGAATTACTTATTTGGTATGACTTAGGAGTATTAGAAAGCCCTGTGCTATGGTTTGGACATAGTTTGTTGGCACTGACAAGTCTCATTTGAAATTTGATTTCCAGTGTTGGAGGTGAGTGTGATGAGAGGTGTTTGGATCCTGGGAAGCTTTGGTGCTGTCCTTGCAATAATGAATGAGTTCTTGTTCTGTTAGTTCCCATTAGCGATCCCCTGAGAGCTGGACTCTAAAAGAGCCTGGCACCTCCTCCTCTCTCTTGCTTTCTCTTTGCCATGTGGTCTCTGTATACACAGGCTCTCCTTAATCTTTTGCCACAAGTGGAAGCAGCCAGAGCCCCTCACTAGAAACAGACATGAGGTACCCTACAAATGTATACATAGTTTTAAATCTTTTTTTTATTTCAGGAGAACTTTCCTGAATTATGGTTTTTAATGTTTGTTCTGTTTTCTTTCTTTAGTTTCTTCTGCAGGAACACCTATTATTCATTAATTGCGTTTCTATCTTCTATGTTTGTTACTTCCTGCCTAATCCAACTTATCTTTCTCTTCATTTTTAAATTTTAACTTTTTAGTGTTCTATTTCTCTGAAGGCATTATTATGTTTATTTTCTTTTGTGTTCCTTCTAACTTAGTCTTCATTTCTGAAATGATTTTTCTAAGTTCTAATACTTTATTGAGTTTTGTCCCTTCTTAAATTTTCTATTTCAGATGCATATTTTCTTTTTATATCTTTTATTATTTTTTGATGTCTTACTGCTCATTTTGAAATATTAGGGTATGTTTTCCTTCTGTCTTTCTGGGACTCAGACATTTTCTGAGTAATCTTCTTCTGTTTCTTTATTTCTTTGATCTCAGTCATTTTTTTATTTATTATTTTTATGTGAAATTAGTTTTCCTCAACTTTTAAAGTGAGACAGGGTTTAAGAGAGCTGTTTTAACTTTACAGACTTCCTTCTTATAATGATTTAAGAGAGTGGCCAAAAATATGGCAATTTGCTTTTTTATATTTCCTGGTTCTAGTCCTCTGCCCCACATTTATCTGTACTTCTTTTTCCTTTGTGTCTATTGTCCTTGTCATGCTCAATTTTGGATCCTGGATTTTTTCCCCTTTTTTCTATAACTTGTCGAATTCTATGGATCCTGTTTCTCTTTAGTGTGAAACAGGACCTAAGGAAGCATTAGCTGTTTTGAGAATGACCTTCTTAGCTCCTTCAGACCTTTCTTGGGACCTCTTCAACTTACCTGTTATTGGGCTGTGCTAACCCCTTCCAGTTTCATCGGCTCTTCTGTAAGTGGCCTTCAGAGCTTTTCAAGTGATCCACTGATAGATATTTTGGAGTTCTTGGGTCCATCAGATGCCATGTTGCTACTTTCAAATTCCCTTGGTCCAGGTAATGATGCCATACAGAACTTATAGCTGCCCACTTTTGCTATGCACCTGCTTGAGTTCTGGAATCTGTGGGACATCTTGTCAACCTAGCTATAGTGCCGATATTGAACTTTAACTTTCTGCTTTGCCATTCTACTTTCTTTTTATTACTTTTATAAAGGGGATAGAAAAGGTTAAAAAATATGCTGCCACCATTGCTATCTACATTTCTTAAATGATGGATTCCCCTAGATTTCAATCCTCAACCCTCTATTCTGCTTGCATGTATTTTCAAGTAATATTTTTGCAAGAAGCATCGACCTTTCTAAGCAATTCAATGTTGTTGGCAAGAGATCCTCTCCTTGTTCCAAAATATCTGGAATACAAGTTACATGTGGTGTTCGTCTAAACACACAAACTTTATTAAAACAGGAGTCTTTCAAGAGTGTTGCTTATTCTGTTTTTCTTCCTTTTGACATAATATTTAAAAATTTCATAACATGTATTTTTTATTGTAGAAACACTATAGGTGTATCAGGTGCATTATAAAAAATTTGGAAAATCATAAAAGTCTAATAATCCCACCACCCAGAGACAATCACTCTTAACATTGTGGATTTTTTCTTTAATATTTTTTTTTCTATTTGAATGTATATTTCTTACTTATAGTTGTTCATAAACATTTTCCTATCCATTAAGTAATCTTTGAAAGCTTGATTTTTTTTTGTTTTAAAGATAGGGTCTCACTCTGTTGCCCAGGTGAGAATGCAGTGCTGTGATTATGGCTCACTACAGCCTTAACCTCCTAGGCTCAAGTGATCCTCCTGCCTCAGTTTTCCAAGTAGGTAGGACTACAGGTGCATACCACCATACCTAGCTAATTTATTTTTAATTTTTTTTTTTTGTTGATGTGGTTGTTGCCCAGGCTGGTCTCAAATTCCTTGGCTCAAGCAGTCCTCCCACTTTGGCCTCTCAAAGTGCTAGGATTGTAGGCATGAGCCATCATGCCAGGTGAGAGCATGATTTTTAATGGCTATGTAGTATCTCATTATATGAATGCACCATAATTTATTTTATTGTAATTAGCCATTTAAATTGTTTTCCAGCTTTTTGCTATTATGAATAGTAGTGCAGTAAAGATGGTTTTATATAAAGCTTCATATATCATTAACTTTTTTCCTTTAGGTTTAATTCCTAGAAGTAGAATTGTTGAACCAAAAAATATTTTTAATGCTTTTGATACATATATATATTTTTAAGACTTTTGATACGACCAATTTTTTCTCTAAGAATTGCATACTAATTTGTTATCCTTTTATCAGTGCATAAAATTCAAATTTTCTTCATGCTGTTAACACTGGTTCGTTTTTTAAAAAAGTTTTTGCCAATCTGATAGGCAACAAAGGCAATTCATTGTTATTTTGAATCAAATTTGTTAGATTTCCCAGGATGATTGCTTTTCCTAAAACTAATAAGATTATTCATTGTATAATATGCATAATTGCCATTTGTATTTCCTTTTGTCTTACCTCCCTGCACATGACTGTATGGAGTAGGAAGAACCTATTTGTCATGATTTCTATTATATCAGTTTGGTCTTGAGGTCTCTCTGTCAAAAGTTTCCTTAAGCCAAGGTAGCCCCTCTGTAGGAGAGCCCTAATTGGGAGGAAAATTAGGTTTGGGTGTGTCAGTCAGGTGAGACACAATGAGGAGGCAAAACCAAAATACATAAAACAGAAGAAATTTATTACTCACAGGTCCAGAGATGTTAGGAGTGCTGAGGGGAGAGGCAGGTGATGGGAAGTTCAGAGGCAGTGGGAAGCTCAACCAGTAAGTGAAGAGGGGGCACAGAGAAAGGGAGAGAGGACATGTGGGATGAGGCCTTTATTAGGTCTGTGGGAATGATTCCTTAGGCTTTCCTGTGGAGGTTGTGGATTGGCTGGATTAAGAAAACATGCAAGCTGAGAAACTCATTTACATGACTCTGGTGTTGATGGTTAGGTTTTATCCTGTTCGGCAGCTGTGGGATGTGTTGGATTTGGAGTCCGTGGGATAAGGAACAAGCAGGCTTTATCATAAATACCACAAAAGGAGGGTAAGTTTTAACCAGGTCAAAGGTGACCAGGTACTACTGGGTTTCAAACAACTTATGTGAGGCCTAGAAATGGATGCTTCGGTAGTGTATTACTCTGTTCTCATGCTGCTATGGAGAAATACCTGAAACTGGCTAATTTATTAAGGAAAGAGGTTTAATTGACTCACAGTTCTGCAGGGCTAGGGAGGTCTCAGGAAGCTTACAATGATTGTGGTAGGAGAAGCAAACATGTCCTTCATATGGCAGCAGGAAAGTGAATTGCTGAGAAAGGGGGAAAGCCTCTTGTGAAACCATCAGATCTTGTGAGGACTCACTCATTATCACAAGAACAGCATGAATGTAACCACCCCCCATGATTAAATTACCTCCCACTGGGTTCCTCCCATGACACATGGGGATTACAGGAGCTACAATTCAAGATGAGATTTGGGTGAGGACACAGCCAAACCATATCATTCTGCCCCTGGCCCCTCCCAGATCTCATGTCCTCACATTTCTAAACACAATGATGCCCTTACAACAGTCCCCAAAAGTCTTAACTCATTCCAGCATTAACTAAAAAGTCCAAGCCTAAAGTCTCATCTGAGACAAGGCAAGAGGTGGGCTCCAATGACCTTGGGCAGCTCTGTTCCTGTGCCTTTGTAGGATGCAGCACCCTCCTCCTGGCTGCCTTTATGGGCTGGTGTTGAGTGTCTGTGGCTTTTCCAGGTGCAAGCGGTTGGTGGATCTACCATTCTGGGGTCTGGAGGATGGTGGCCCTCTTCTCACAGCTCTACTAGGCAGTGCCCCAGTAGGGACTCTTGTACGGGGGCTCCAACTCAACATTTTGCTTCTGCACTGCCCTAGCATAAGTTCTTCCTAAGGGCTCTGTCCCTGCATCAAGCTTCAGCCTGGATATCCAGGCATTTCCATACATCTTCTGAAATCTAGGTGGAGGTTTCCAAACTTCAGTTCTTGACTTCTGTGCACCTGTCTGCTCAACACCTTGTGGAAACTGCCAAATGGGGCTTGCACCCTCTGAAGCCCAAACTGTACCTTGTCCATGGCTGGGATTCAGGGCATCAAGTCTCAGGACTGCACAAAGCAGCAAGGCCCTGGGCCCAACCCATGAAGCCATTTTTTCCTCCTAGACCTCTGGGTCTGTCATGTGAGGGGTTGTTACAAAGTTCTCTGACATGCCCTAGAGACATTTTCCCCACTGTCTTGGCCATTAACATTTGGCTCCTTATTACATATGCAAATTTCTGCAACCAGCTTGAATTTCTCCTCAGAAAATGAGTTTTTTCTTTTTCTATCACATTGTCAGGCTACAAATTTTCTATATTTTATGCTCTGCTTCCCTTTTAAACATAACTTCCAATCCCAAACCATATTTTTGTGACTACATAAAACTGAGTGCTTTTAACAGCATTCAAGCCACCTCTTGAACACTTTGCTTCTTGGAAATTTCTTTCACTAGATACCCTAAATCATTCTCTCTCAAGTTCAAAGTTCCGCAGATCTCTATAGCAGGGGCAAAATGCCGCCAGTCTCTTTGCTAAAACATAGCAAGAGTCACCTTTACTCCACTTCCCAACAAGTTCCTCATCTCCATCTAAGACCACCTCAGCCTGCCCTTCATTGTCCATATCACTATTAGCATTTTGGTCAAAGCCATTCAAAAATTCTTGAGGAAGTTCCAAACTATCCTATGTCTTCCTGTCTTTTGAATTCTCCAAGTCTCTAGGGAGTTCCAAACTTTCCAACATTTTTCTTTCTTCTTTTGAGCCCTCCAAATGTTTCCAGTCTCTGCCTGTTACCCAGTTACAAAGTCGCTTCCACATTCTCAAATATCTTTACAGTAGTGGCCCACTCTCTGTGGTACCAATTTACTGTATTAGTCTGTTCTCACACTGCTATGAAGAAATACCCAGGACTGAGTAATTTATATAGGAAAGAGGTTTAATTTACTCACAGTTCTGCAGGGATACAGAGGCCTCAGGAAACTTACAGTCATGGTAGAAAGGGAAAGAAACATGTCCTTCTTCACATAGTGGCAGGAAGAGGTGCAGAGCAAAGAGGGAAATGCCCCTTATACAACCATCAGATGTCATGAGAACTCACTCACTATAATGAGAACAGCATGAGTGTAGCCACCACCATGATTAAATTACCTCCCACTGGGTGTCTCCCCATGACATGTGAGGATTATGGAAACTGCAATTCAAGATGAGGCAATTAGGCTGGGGACACAGCAAAACCATATCAGGCAGCAACTATATTTAACAAATGTATGACACTATTCTGCTCAGGTATCTACATATCACAATGCTCAAAGGGTTTCTTCAACTGTAATTTCTATGCTGTCATGAAAATGATTTATTGAAACAGTATTTTGAAATGAGTAGCCATTTTACTAAGTTAGTTTATGTGTGTGTTTGTGCGTGTGTGTTACTAATCTAATAGGACTTCAACATGGGTGTTTAAAATGTAATAGCAAGCATACTGAAAATATTGTTAAATAATAAATGTATGAAATTCTCTCTCACACCTGCTGATAATAATAATAGCCATCATTTATTGCATACTTGCTAAGCACTTCACAAATGGTGCTTCATTTAACTGTCACATAGCCTCATGAAGTAGCCTGTTGCTATGTGTTTTGTATGATTGAGGGACCCTTAGGCACTGTAGACACTTGGCTGAGGTCACATAGTCACTGGATGATAAAGCCAGAATGGAAGTTCAGGTGGCCCTGTAGGTGAGTCTACCTTCTGAATCATGTGCTTGCTGCCTTTCCTTCAACCCTGCTGCATATTAAAATCACTGGAAAACTTTTAAAAACATTGATGCGAAATTGCATAATCTAGAAAAATTGCATCAGAATCTCTAGGATGGGGCCCAACCATTTGTATAATTCATAAGTCATTCCTAAGTAGTTGTAATGTGCAGTAAAGGTTGAGAACCCCTGATAGTAATTATTAACCAGTGTGGCTAAGGAAATACACACATACATACACACACAGACACACACACATCCTAGCTCAGAATCTTTTTTCACAAAAACAGTAACAGAGATGCTAAGCCCCCAACTTGGGGTGTATTCCCTGGATGCCAAGGTCAAACACAAAGGTGGGACATCCCTCAATCAAAGACTGCAGTAGGCCAAGCCAAGAAAGATGATTTGAAATGCAAATCTTAGGAGAGACTGAATCAAAAGTTTGGCAAAGAGTCTTTCATTCGAAGACACAAGACAGAAAAAGATGATCTGGGGATGAGGTATCTGGAAATGGGGGACCAGATGTTTTGAAAGGAAGATTTTTATAGAAATCTGGTGATATTGAGTATGGGTTGAATGGGATCCATAAATGCAGAGGTCGCAAACTGTTGGCTCATAATAGACATGTTTTGTTTGCCTTGCACTAGCATTTAAAAGAATTTGAGTCAAAGTTAAAAAACTAGGAGGTTACACATACAATTGAGATTCTAGCTTCAAAAAAAATCTGAAGATTTGGTGACAGGAGTTTCTTGTTCCCACAGGTAACACTCAGTGGCCCTGGGTAGTGGCTCACTTTCAATGGAATCAGGAGTCTCCAGTTCTCTGTGTTCCCTACAAGGCTCATGACGCTTATTTAAGTTATCTGACTGTCAAAATTGACCTGTATTGATATTGGTGGGCTTCTGAGTTAAGATTCCAAACCAGCTTGGACATGAAGTAGTCATTGAATACCAAATTTACATGTATTGATTTCTGTGGTCATCCTTGTTTCCCTTTAAATATCCCTACAAGATGTATGGCTACCCGTTTCATTAGTTAATGGGACTGGTGGCATAGTGCTATATAGCTCATTCTCTTTTGGTGTCATTTAAATCCTGCACCTTGCCCTGGTATGTTCTCTCTTGCTTGTAGTCTCCCTGCATAGCCAGCATTTGGTGCTCAGAGCCCCTTTCTGTTCAGAATCTAAGCAGCGGATTGATCCCTCATTGTGTCACACCATGACTTCTGTGTCACATCATAACTCACTCTACTTTACAGCAGTGATGCCAGCTTGAGGCAGGACCACTTCATCACCACACTCAGATAACACAGGCTGCCCAAGCATCTGTTTTGCCTTTTCTTAACCACCTGTCCTGGTAAACTTTTATAGAAAAATTCCTCAAAGAAGTCAAATGAACTTCAAACTCTTCCCTTTAAAGAAAAATGTTTTGGCTTGGTTTTGTTTTTCTAAGAGTTGGCTTGGTCTGTGATATGGTTTGGCTCTGTCCCCACCCAAATCTCATCTTGAACTGTATCTCTCAATTCCCACGTGTTGTGGGAGGGACCCAGTGGAGATAATTGAATTATGATGGCAGTTTTCTCCATACTGTTCTCATGGTAGTGAATAAATCTCACGAGATCTGATGGTTTTATAAGGGGAAACCTCTTTGACTTGGCTGTTACCCTTCTCTTGTCTGCTGCCATGTGAGATGAGGCCTCCACAGCAACATGGAACTGTTAGTTCATTAAACCCCTTTCTTTTGTAAATTGCCAAGTCTTGGGTATGTCTTTATTAACAGTATGAAACAGACTAATACAATAAATTGGTACCAGTAGAGTGGGGTGCTGCCAAAAGGATACCTGAAAATGTGGAAGCGACTTTGGAACTGGGTAACAAGGAAAGGTTGGAACAGTTTGGAGGGCTCAGAAGAAGACAAGAAAAATGTGGGAAAGTTTGGAACTCCCTAGAGACTTATTGAATGGCTTTGACCAAAATGCTGATAATTATATGGAAAATGAAATCCAGGCCGACGTGGTCTCAGATGGAGATGAAGAACTTGTTGTAAACTGGAGCAAAGGTGACTCTTGATATGTTTTAGCAAAGAGACTGGCAGCATTTTGCCCCTGCCCTAGAAATTTGTGGAGCGTTGAACTTGAGAGAGAGATGATTTAAGGTATCTGGTGGGAGAAAATTCTAAGCAGCAAAGCTTTCAAAAGGTGACTTGGGTGCTGTTAAAGACATTCAGTTTTGAAAAGGGAAACAGCATAAAGTTCAGAAAATTTGCAGCCTGACAATGTGATAGAAAAGAAAATCCCATTTTCTGAGGAAACATTCAAGCTAGTTGCAGAAATTTGCATAAGTAATGAGGAGCTGAATGTTAATCCCCAAGACAATGAGGAAAATGTCTCCAGGACATGTCAGAGGTCTTCATGGCAGCCCCTTCAATCACACACCCAGAGGCCTAGAAGAAAAACATAGTTTAGTGGGCCAGGCCTAGGGTTCCTGTGCTGTGTGCAGCCTAGGGACTTGGTGCCCTACATCCCAGCTGCTGCAGCCATGGCTGAAAAGGACCAAAGTAGAGCTCAGGCCGTGTCTTCAAAGGGCACAAGTCCCAAGGCTTGGCAGCTTCCATGTGGGGTTGATCCTGCGATGCACAGAAGTCAAGAAATTGGGGTTTGGGAACCTCCACCTGTATTTCACAGGATGTATGGAAACACCTGAATGCCCAAGCAGAAGTTTTCTGCCAGGGTGGGGCCTTCATGGAGTACCTCTGTGAGGGACAGCGTGGAAGGGAAATCTGGGGTAGAGCCCCACACAGAGTCCCTCCTGGAGCACCACCCAGTGGAACTGTGAGAAGAGGGCCACAGTCCTCCAGACCCCAGAATGGTAGATACACTGACAGCTTGCACCATGTGCCTGAAAAAGCTACAGACACTCAACACCAACCCATGAAAACAGCTTGGAGGGAGGCTCTACCCTGCAAAGCCACAGGGGCGGAGTTGCCTAAGACCATGGGAACCCACCTCTTGCATCAGCGTGACCTGGATGTGAGATATGGAGTCAAAGGAGATCATTTTGGAGCTTTAAGATTTGACTGCCCTGCAAGGGGCCTGTAGCCCTTTGTTTTGGCCAATTTCTCCCATTTGTAATGAGTATTCTTACCCAATGTCTGTACTTACTATGTATCTAGGAAGTAACTAACTTGCTTTTGATTCTACAGGTTCATAGGCAGAAGGGACTTGCTTTGTCTCAGGCGAGACTTTGGACCGTGGACTTTTGAGTTAATACTGAAATGAGTTAAGAATTCGGGCGACTTTTGGGAAGGCATGATTGGTTTTGAAATGTGAGGACATGAGATTTGGGAGGGGCTAGGGGTGGAATTAATGGTTTGGCTCTGTCTGCACTCAAACTTACCTCGGATTGTGTCTCCCATGTTGTGGGAGGAACCTGGTGGGAGATAATTGAATCATGGCTACTGTTTCCCTCATACTATTCCCGTGGTAGTAAGTTCTCACGAGATCTGATGGTTTTATAAGGAGAAACCCCTTTCACTTGGCTCTCATGCTGCTTTTGTCTCCTGCCGTGTGAGACATGCCTTTCACCTTCCACCATGATTGTGAGGCCTCCCCAGCCACATGGAACTGTGAGTCCATTAATCCTCTTTCTTTTGTAAATTTCCAGACTTGGGTATGTCTTTTTCAACGGTGAAAATGGACTAGTACAACCTATTTTCCTGAAGATTTATTCTGTAACTTTTTTCAAAGATGTTGTAACCATTTTCCTTCAATTTGGCTGACCAGTTTAAAGAAAGTTCTGAATGTTCTGAACTTTGTACTCTTTCTAGCATTAGGAATAGTGAAGGCAAAGAGATGATATTTTTATAAAGAGTGTTTCCTCCTGGGAAAGAAAGACAGTCTTAGAGTCTCTTTACTTGTTGCAAAAGTAAATAATTAAATAAACAAACAAACACACAAAATAGATAAATCCCAGAGAAACTTGTTGGCATTTATAGATTTATAAGGCTAAATCCTGACAATCACATGCTTAAAGTTTATTTCATTCATTCTTTTACATATTCCAAGTGTTAAGAAAAAACACCCAAAACTTGGATATAAAGTAAAAGGTAACCATGTCTTCTCATTGCCATGCACAAGCATTGTCTATGGGGACTGTACCTTTGTTTCATTTACTGTTTACCATCAGCTAGGGCTTACATTCTGTGAAATTAGATGTTATCTTGCAGATTTATAAGGTGGAAATGATTTTTGTTTTTGCAGTAGAGATATAACATACTTTTTCCCCCTTTAGAAAAGATAGCAACAAGATTACGGTTTTATTGCCCTGTGGGCCAGTAACGAGTTTTATATCTAACCTAACAATCGTATTCAGCATTATTTCTTTCAGTGCCTATAATTTATAATTATAGCATTTATAATGCTCATTCTCCCCAGTTCTTTTTGAATCAGCTTACAATTCTGTTAGTTCTTCCATTAATGAATAAAATAAATTTCTGAAGCCTGTTTATTCTATATTTGTGTGAGAGTCATGTCTTTAACATTTAAAAAATTCTACTTTGACACTAACCTTATCCCAAAGAGAATTTTAGGTGACCTCAACTTCCTATTCACATATGGAGTTTCTTTTCTTGGTTGCTGTGGGCTGCACAAGTCAAAACTTTGGAAGTGCTTTTGCAGTTAATCTGTAAGATTATCCTCTTTTGTTTTTTTTTTTTTTTTTTTGAGACGGAGTCTTACTCTGTCGTCCAGGCTGGAGTGCAGTGGTGCTATCTTGGCTCACTGCAACTTCCACCTCCCAGGTTCAAGTGATTCTCCTGCCTCAGCCTCCCGAGAAGCTGGGACTACAGGTACGCACCACCATGCCCAGCTAATTTTCATATTTTTAGTAGAGATGGGGTTTCACCATATTGGTAAGGCTGGTCTTGACTCCTGACCTTGTGATCTGCCTGCCTCGGCCTCCCAAAGTGCTGAGATTACAGGTGTGAGTCACCACAACCAGCCAGATTAACAACCAATCAGCTCCAATTTTGGGGAAGAACAGCCAGATGAAATTATTCATTAACAAAACGAAAGCTATTTAATGATGTCTCTGTTCATCACAGATAGACGTGACCTCTATTGCTACCATGCTAATCCTAGGTTCACTTTTGCTAAGGGAAGCAGAATAATTGTTACATTTCTCTTTTAGGACACTTGAGCTTTTCTGAGGTTCTCTTTATTCATTCTCTTCCATCTGCATGCATTATAGGATCTGAGGGAAGGAGAATTATAGGGCCATCTGGCCCACACCACTAGAGAGTATCAACATGCTCTCTAATAAAGATGCCCCTGAAATGTTAGGTATACATTCAAGTTTAAACTCTTATTTCAGCTGGGTGAGGTGATACATGCTTGTAGTCTCAGCTACTGAGGAGGTGGAGATGAGAGAATCTTTTCAGCTCAGGAGTTCTAATCCAGCCTGGGCAACACAGCAAGACCCCATCTCTAAAAAACAAGCAAACAATTTCAAATGAGCTGGATGTTTGCTCTATTGTAGAAGAGAACGGGTTACTTAAAAATTCTGAAGAAATCACTGTGTAGGTCCATTCTAAAATGGTGTTAGGTTCTGTTTAAGTACCTTAAAAGTATTATTTGGGGAAAATATATGTCATCTCTTCCAAGTATTGGGACAGGTTTGGAGAATAAAACAGTAATGAGTTATCTGTGAAATCATGTAATAAAAAGTAAAGTGCTTTGCAAACGATGTGGTATTCTATCTTTCATACAGAAGTTATTCATCAGTACAGTAATCATAATGAAATGTCCCCAAGTCTATAGATAACTGAGGTGTAACCATATTTTAATATCCAAATAAAATAACTTGAGTCCACATCTCACTTTTGATTTTAGTAAATTTAGTCCCCTCCTAAATATTTCTGAAAATTCCCAGACAGCACCTGTCAACAGCAAACTCCAGTTGTCAGATTATTCTAGACCACTTTTGGCTGTTGAGTTTTGGCTGTTGAGTTCTCTTCCCGGTTTGCTATACTTTATTGCTTTCAGTTTTCCTGTGGTTCAATTCACCACCAATATGATCACAGCCCTTCCTTTATTTCCTAAGAAAATGCCGAAATACATCTGACACTAATTAAGCAATTAATATAGTTTTTCTGCAATGGAGGACAACAGAGAGGAAATAAGATACAAAACAGGAAACAACTCAAAATGCTCCCTCCTGAGAGGTTAGCCTTTTATGTTATTATGAAAAGAACTTTAGTTTCTCTTTGACAGGTCCATCCCGTTCTGGTGAAAACTTTGGGTCTTATATTTCATAACCAACAACTCACTAAAAAATTGTTTCCCTAAATAAAAGACCAACTCCTTTTCTTGGGAGCACACCCTCACTCTGTTCAAACAACGTTGGAGTTGTTCTGAAGGTTTTCCCCCTCCTATCTAAATGGAGAAGATCACCTGTATGGAGAAGCCAGATAAATTGTCAAGGATGGGAAAGACCTTGAAGTCAGCTTTTAGAATATGTGACGCTACCTCCTAACTGATCGAGTTTTTGTTTATTGATCATGCTTCTGGCAACCTCACTCAATTAAGTCATTAAATTCAATAGTTTTTAGATTATTTTCAATATTTTAAGTTCACAGTCACATAATTTTCAAATGAGAGTTTTACATTTTTCTGCACAAATTTTATACCTTTTACTTATTTTTCTGGCCTCATTACAGTGGCTGGAATGAACAGTTCAGAGTTGAAAGAAAACCGTAGTGGACACCCTTGTCTGGTTCCGATGGTCAGGTGAAAGCGTTCAATATTTCAACTTTACTGTTACCTATAGGTTTTTTTGGTTCTACCCTTTATGAGACTGAGGAAATTTTCTTCTAATTCTGCTTTGCTGAAGCTGTTTAACATGATGAATGGGTATTGAATTTAATCAAATACCTTTCTAAATCTACTGAGATGATTATGTATTTGTCACTTATTCTGTTAATGTGGTAAATTCCATTGATTGATTTTTGAATGTTAAATCAATCTGGCCTTCCTAGGATAAACCACACTTGCTGAATTTGATTTGTTATTATTTTGTTTTGCATTTCTGCAACTTAGGCTGACAGAAATTGTCCTATAATTTTGCTTTCTTATGATATTCTTGACATATTATGGTATCAAGACCTCATAAAACAGGTTAGAAAGTAGTCCCTGGTCTCCATTTACTAACAGAGTTTATACAAGGTATGTGTGATTTCTTCCTCAAATGTTTGGAAGAATTTACCAGTGCTACTATCTCGAACCAGAGTTTTCTTTGTGGAAAAGTTTTAAAATTATGGCTTCAATTACTTTGACAGTTACAGGACTATTTAAAATTTCAATTTTCCGTGTGGCTATTGTGTGGGTATTTTAGTAAGTCGTGCTTTTTAAGGAATCTGTCCATTTAATCTAAGTTGTCAAATGTATTGGCAAAATGATTCATAATATGTTTTATTATCTTTTTAATCTATATTGAATCCTGATATTGGCAGTTTGCATTCTCTTTATGTCTCTTTTTTCTTAATAAATCTTGCTAGGAAGTTATCAATTTTATTAGTTTCTCCAAACAACCAACTTTTGACTTCTGAGTTTTCTCTCTTATCCAGCTGCTTTCTCTTCTGTTGCCTTCCGGAGACTGTCATATGACCCCTTTCATAAGCAGCTGGGTAGGGTCTCACTCTGTCACCGACTGGAGTGCAGTGGTATGATCACAGATCACTGCCGCCGACCTCTCGAACTCCCGCCTCAGCCTCCTGAGTACCCAGGACTACAGGTGCATGCCTTCATGCCTGGCTAATTTCTCATTTTTTTTGGAGATACGGTCTTGCTATGTTGCCCAGGCTGGTCCTAAACTCCTGGCCTCAAGTGATACTCTCGCCTTGGCCTCTCAAAGCACTGGATTATAGGCATGTGCCACCCAACCTGGCTCAGAGTTCTTTTTTGAAGTATTATCAGAGTGGCACATCTCTATGTCTGCCACAGCCTATTCTAGAAAAAAAATCAGTTGTTCAATTATCTATATCAAGGAGCTAGAAAAAGAACAGCAAATTAAGCACAAACAAAATAGAAGGGTAGAAGTAATAAAGACGAGCAGAAGGCAATGAGATACAAAGCAGACAAAAATGAGAAAATTTGGAGCCCCTTTTTGAGGTGCAAAGACAGAGTTAAATCTGCATCATGACTTGATGGTTTCCAGCCTAGTTTGGGGAGATTTTATTTTTTTCAACTCTTAAGTTTCAGGGTACATGTGCAGGATGTGCAGGCTTGTTACCTAGGTGTATCATGGTGGTTTGCTGCACAGATCAACGCATCACCTAGGTGTTAAGCCCAGCATCCATTAATCATTCTTCTTGATGCTCTCCCTTCCCTAACCCTGACAGGCCCCAGTGTGTGTTGTTCCTCCCCACCGTGTATCCATGTGTTCTCACCTTTCACCTCCCACTTATAAGTGACAACACGCAGTATTTGGTTTTTTGTTCCTATGTTAGTTTACTGAGGCTAACAGGTTCCAGCTTCATCCCTGTCCCTGCCAAGGACATGATCTCATTCCTTTTTATGGCTGCATAGTATTCCATGGGTATATATAGGATTATCTTTTCCTTCCTTCCTTCCTTCCTTCCTTCTTTCCTTCCTTCCTTCCTTCTCCCTTCCTCCCTCCCACTTTCCTTTCCTTTCCTTTCCTTTTCTTTTCTTCTTTCTTCTTTTTGATGGAGTCTCACTCTGTCACCCAGGCTGGAGTGCAATGGAACAATCACCTCACTGCAATGTCTGACTCATGGGTTCAAGTGATTCTCCTTCCTCAGCCTCTGAGTAGCTGGGATTACAGGAACCTGCCACCATACTTGGCTAATTTTTGTATTTTCAGTAGAGACAGAGTTTCATGATGTTGGCCAGGCTGGTCTCAAACTCCTGACATAAGGTGATCTGCCCACCTTGGGCTCCCAAAGTGCTAGGATTACAGGTGTGAGCCACTGTGCCTGGCCCAGGATTTTCAAATAACTTTTAAAAAACTTAATTTTTAGTTTAATTCAATACTTTGTATGATTGCAGTCCTTTGAAATTGGTTGAGACTTGCTTTATGGCCCGGCATATAGTGTATCTTGATCAATGTTCCATGTATTTTTTTTTTCAAAAAGGGAAACAAATAGTAGTTTATTTTATTTTTCTTATTTAAAAACTTATTTTCTTATTTAAGGTGTATAAGGTAGTGTTCTGATAATACATGTATATAATGAAGTGATTACTATAATTAATATATTCATCATCTTATGTAGTGTATTAATCCATTCTCACACTGCTATAATAAAGAAATACCTGAGACTGGGCAATTTATTTATTTTTTTTCATTTTTTTTGTTGTTTTAATTTTGGAAATAATTAACTCTCATACTAGATTTACTATTTTCTAAAATAACTATCTTTCATGAATTTTTAAAAATTTATTTTACTTTAAGTTCTGGGGTACATGTGCAGATCGTGCAGGTTTGTTACATTGGTATAATGCGCCATAGTGGTGGTTTGCTGCATCCATTGCCCCGTCATCTACATAAAGTATTTCTCCTAATGCTATCCCTCCCCCAATCCCACCACCCCCTGCTCTTCCTCCCCTAGCCCCCCAACCCCCTAGGCCCCAGTGTGTGATGGTCCCCTCCCTGTGTCTGTGTGTTCTCAATGTTCAACACCCACTTATGAGTGAGAATATTCAGTGTTTAGTTTTCTGTTCTTGTGTCAGTTTGCTGAGAATGATGGTTTCCAGATTCATCCATGTCCCTGCAAAAACATGAATTTATCTTTTTTATGGCTGCATAGTATTCTATGGTGTATATGTGCCACATTTTCTTTATCAAATCTATCATTGATGGGCATTTGGGTTGGTTCCAAGTCTTTGCTGTTGTGAACAGTGCTGCAGTAAACACACGTGTGCATGTGTCTTTATAGTAGAATGATTTTATAATCCTTTGAGTATATACCCAGTAATGGGATTCTGGGTCAAATGGTATTTCTATTTCTAGATTCTTGAGGAATCACCACACTGTCTTCCACAATGATTGAATTAATTTACACTTCCACCAACAGTATAAAAAAAAAAGCATTCCTATTTCTCCACATACTCTCCAGCATCTGTTGTCTCCTGATTTTTTAGTGATCACCATTCTAACTGGCATAAGGTGGTATCTCAATGTGATTTTGATTTGCATTTCTCTAATGACCAGTGATGATGGGCTTTTTTTCATATGTTTGTTGGCTGCATAAATGTGTTCTTTTGAAAAGTGTCTGTTCATATCCTTTGCTGACTTTTTGATGGGGTTGTTTGTTTTTTCTTGTAAATTTGTTTTAGTTCTTTGTAGATTTTGGATATTAGCCCTTTGTCAGATGGGTAGATTGCCAAAATTTTTTCCATTCTATTGGTTGCCAGTTTACTCTATTGATAGTTTCTTTTGCTGTGCAGAAACTCTTAAGTTTAATTAGATCCCATTTGTCTATTTTTGCTTTTGTTGTCATTGCTTTTGGTATTTTAGTCATGAAGTCCTTGCCCATGCCTATGTCCTGAATGGTATTGCCTAGGTTTTCTTCTAGAGTTTTTGTGGTGTTAGGCCTCATGTTTAAATCTTTAATCCATCTAGAGTTAATTTTAGTGTAAGGTGTAAGGAAGGGATCAAGTTTCAGCTATCTGCATATGGCTAGCCAGTTTTCCCAAGACCATTTATTAAATAGAGAATCCTTTCCTCATTGCTTGTTTTTGTCAGGTTTGTCAAAGATCAGGTGGTTGCAGTCGTGTGGCATTCTTTCTGAGGCCTCTGTTCTGTTCCATTGGTCTATAACTCTGTTTTGGTATCAGTACCATGCTATTTTGATTACAGTAGCCTTGTAATATAGTTTGAAGTCAGGTAGTGTGATGCCTCCAGCTTTGTTTCTTCTTCTTCTTTTTTTTTGTTTAGGATTGTCTTGGCTATGCAGGCTCTTTTTTGGTTCCATATGAAATTTAGGGTGTTTTTTTCCAATTCTGTGAAGAAAGCAATTGGTAGCTTGATGGGGATAGCATTGAATCTATAAACTACTTGGGGCAGTATAGCCATTTTCATAATATTGGTTCTTTCCAACCATGAGCATGGAATGTTTTTCCAACTGTTTGTGCCCTCTCTTATTTCCTTGAGCAGTGGTTTGTAGTTCTTGAAGAGATTCTTCACATCCCTTGTTAGTTGTATTCCTAGGTATTTTATTCTCTTTGTAGCAATTGTGTGAATGGGAGTTCACTCATGATTTGACTCTCTGTTTGTTTATTATTGGTGTATAGGAATGCTTGTGATTTTTGCACATTGATTTTGTATCCTGAGACTTTGCTGAAGTTGCTTATCAGCTTAAGGAGATTTTGGGCTGAGACAATGGGGTTTTCTAAATATACAATTATGCCATCTGTAAACAGGGACAATTTGACGTCCTCTCTTCCTATTTGAATACCCTTTGTTTCCTTCTCTTGCCTCGTGGCCCTAGCCAGAACTTTCAATACTGTGTTGAATAGGAATGGTGTGAGAGGACATCCTTGTCTTGTGTCAGTTTTCAAAGGGAATGCTTCCAGTTTTTTCCCATTCAGTATGATACTGGCTGTGGGTTTGTCATAAATAGCTCTTACTATTTTGAGATACAATTGTTGATACCTAGTTTATTGAGAGTTTTTAGCATAAAGGGCCTTCTCTGCATCAATTGAGATAATCGTGTGGTTTTTGTCTTTGGTTCTGTTTATGTGATGATTACGTTTATAGACATGCAGATGCCTTGCATTCCTGGGATTAAGCTGACTTGATCGTGATAGATAAGCTTTTCGATGTGCTGTTGGATTTGGTTTGTATTTTACTGAAGATTTTTGCATTAATATTCATCATGGATATTGGCCTAAATTTTTTTTTTTAGTTATGTCTCTGCTAGGTTTTGGTATCAGAATGATGTTGGTCTCCTAAAATGAGTTAGGGAGGATTTCCTCTTTTTGTATTGTTTGAAATCATTTCAGAAGGAATGGTACCAGCTCCTCTTTGTACCACTGGTAGAATTCAGCTGTGAACCCATCTGATCCTGGACTTTTTTTGGTTGGTAGACTATTAATTGCTGCCTCAACTTCAGACCTTGTTATTGGTCTATTCAGGAATACAACTTCTTTCTGATGTAGTCTTGGGAGGGTGTAAGTGTCCAGGAATTTATCCATTTCTTCTAGATTTACTGGTTTATTTGCATAGAGGTGTTTTTAGTAATCTCTCATGGTAGTTTGTATTTCTGTGGGCTTGGTGGTGATATCCCCTTTATCATTTTTTATTACATCTATTTGAATCTTCTCTCTTCTTTTTTATTAGTCTGGCTAGCAATCTATTTTGTTGATCTTTTCAAAAAATCAGCTCCTGAATTTATTGATGTTTTGGAGGGTTTTTGTGTCTCTAACTCCTTTTGTTCTGCTTTGATCTTAGTTATTTCTTGCCTTCTGCTAGCTTTGAATTTGTCTGATCTTGCTCCTCTGGTTCTTTTAATCGTGAGTTAGGGTGTCAATTATATCTTTCGTCACTTTCTGGCGGGCATTTAGTGCTATAAATTTTCCTCTAGACACTGCTTTAAATGTGTTCAAGAGACGGGTATGTTGTGTCTTCATTCTCATTGGCTTTGAAGAACATCTTTAGTTCTGCCTTGATTTCATTATTTATCCAGTTGTCATTCAGGAGCAGGTTGTTTAGTTTCCACATAGCTGTGCAGTTTTGAGTGAATTTCTGAATCCCAAGTCCTAATTTGATTGCACAGTGGCCTGAGAGACTGTTATGATTTCTGTTCTTTTGTATTTTCTGAGGAGTGTTTTACTTCCAATTATGTGGCCAGTTTTAGAATAAGTATGATGTGGTGCTGAGAAGAATGTATGTTCTGTGGATTTGGGGTGAACAGTTCTGTAGATGTCTATTAGGTCTGCTTGGTCCAGATCTGAGTTCAAATCCTGGCTATCCTTGTTAATTTTCTGTCCCATTGATCTGTCTAGTATTGACAGTGGGGGTGTTAAAGTCTCCACTATTATTGTGTGGGAGTCTAAGTAGCTTTGTAGGTCATTAAGAACTTGCTTTATGTATCTGGGTGCTCCTGTATTGGGTGCATATATATTTAGGATAGTTAGCTCTTCTTGTTACATTAATCCCTTTACCATTATGTAATGCCCTTCTTTGTCTTTTTTGATTTTTGTTGGTTTAAAGTCTGCTTTATCAGAGACTAGGATTGCAACCCCTGCTTATTTTTTGCTCTCCATTTGCTTGGTAAATCTTCCTCCATCCCTTTATTTTGAGCCTATGTGTGTCTTTGCATGTGAGATGGGATTCCTGAATACAGCACACCAGTGGGTCTTGACTTCTTATCCAATTTGCCAATCTGTGTCTTGATTGGAGCATTTAGCTCATTTACATTTAAGATTAATATTGTTATGTGTGAATTTGATCCTGCCTTTTTGATGCTAGCTGGTTGTTTTGCCCATTAGTTGATGCAGTTTCTTCACAGTGTTGAGATGGCCTTTATAGTTTGGTATGTTTTTTGAGGTGGCTTGTACTGGTTGTTCCTTTCCATGTTTAGTGCTTCCTTCAGGAGCTCTTGTAGAGCAGGCCTGGTGGTGATTAAATCTCTCAGCAGTTGTTTGTCCATAAAGGATTTTATTTCTTCTTTGCTTATGAAGTTTAGTTTGGCTGGATATGAAATTCTGGGTTGAGAATTCTTTTCTTTTAGGTTGTTGAATATTGGTACCCACTCTCTTCTGGCATGTAGGGTTTCTGCCAAGAGATCTGCTGTGAGTCTGATGGGCTTCCCTTGTAGATAACCCAAACTTTCTCTCTGGCTGCTCTTACCATTTTTTCCTTCATTTCAACCCTGGTGAGTCTGATGATTAGGTGCCTTGGGGTTGCTCTTCTCAAGGAATACCTTTGTGGTGTTGTCTGTATTTCCTGTATTTGAATGTTGGCCTCCCTTACTAGGTTGGAGAAGTTCTCCTGGATAATATCCTGAAGAGTGTTTTCCAACTTAGTTGCATTCTCTCCATCACTTTTAGGTACACTGATCAAATGTAGATTTGGTCTTTTCACATAATCCCATATTTCTTGGAGGCTTTGTTCATTTCTTTTCACTGTTTTTTCTCTAGTCTTGCCTTCTTGCTTTATTTCACTGAGTTGACCTTCAATCTCTGATATCCTTTCTTCTGCTTGATTCAATCGGCTATTGAAACTTGTGTATGCTTCATGAAGTTCTCGTGCTATGTTTTTCAGCTCCGTCATGTTGTTTGTGTTCTTCTCCATGCTGGTTATTCTCGTTAGCATTTCCTCTAACTTTTTTCAAGGTTCTTAGTTTCCTTGCATTGGGTTAGAACATTAGCTCGGAGAAGTTTGTTGTTACCCACCTTCTGAAGCCTGTTTCTGTCAGTTTGTCACATTCATTTTCCATCCAGTTTTGCTCCCTTGCTGGTGAGGAGTTGTGATCCCTTAGCGAAGAAGAGGTGTTCTGGCTTTTCGGCGATTTCAGCCATTTTGCACTGGTTCCTTCCCATCTTCGTGGATTTATCTATCTTTAATCTTTAAAGTTGGTGACTTTTGGATGGGGTCTCTGAGTGGACGACTTTTCTGTTGATGTTGAAGCTGTTTCTTTCTGTTTGTTAGTTTTCCTTCTAACAGTGAGGCTCCTCTGCTGTAGGTCTGCTGGAGTTTGCTGGAGGTTCACTCCAGACACTGCTTGCCTGGGAGTCACCCATGGGGGTTGCAGAATAGCAAAGATTGCTACCTGTTCCTTCCTCTGGTAGCTTCGTCCAAAAAGGGTACTTGCCAGGTGTCAGGCATAGCTCTCCTGTATGATGTGTCTCTCAGTCAGGATACATGGGGGGTCAGGGAGCCACTTAAGAAGGCACCCTGTCCCTTAACAGAGCTCAAGCACTATTCTGGGGGATCCATTGCTCCCTTCAGGGCTGCAGGGTGGGAAAGTTTAAGTCTGTTGAAGCAGAACCTACAACTGCCCCTTTTCTCAGGTGCTCTGTCCCAGGAAGGTGGGGGCTTTGTAAATCCCTGACAGGCTGCTCTCTTCTTTTTCTTAGATGCCCTGCCCAGCAAGAAGGGATTCTACTTGACAGTCTACCTGCAGAGGCCTTGCTGAGCTGCTGTGCTGGACTCCACCCAGACTGGGTAATTTATAAAGGAAAGGAGGTTTAATTGAGTCAGTTCCATATGGCTAGGGAGGCCTCAGGAAACTTAGCAATCATGGCAGAAGGCAAAGAAGCACCTTCCTCACAAGGCAGTTGGAGAGAGAGTACATGTGAAGGAGGAACTGTCAAACTCTTACAAAACCATCAGATCTCATGAAACTCACTATCATGAGAACGGTATGCAGAAACCACCCCCATGATTCAATCATCTATGAGGTCCCTCCTTCAACACCTAGAGATTACAATTCCAGATGATATTTGTGTGGGGACACAAAGCTGAACCCCATCATTCCATCCTTGGCCCCTCCCAAATCTCACATCCTTTTTTACATTTCAAAACCAGTCATGCCTTCCCAACAGTCCCCCAAAGTTTTAACTCATTTTAGCATTAACTTAAAAGTCCACCATCAGAAGTCTCATCTGATGAGACAAGGCAAGTCCCTTCCACCTATGAGCCTATAAAATCAAAAGCAAATTAGTTACTTCCTAGATACAATGGGGTACAGGCATTGGGTAAATATATCTATTCCAAATGGGAAAAATTGGCCAAAACAAAGGTGCCACAGGCCCCATGCAACTCCCAAATCCAGAGAGGCAGTAATTAAATGTTAAAGCTCCAAAATGATCTCCTTTGACTTAATGTCTCATATCTGGGGCACACTGATGCACAGGGTGGGCTCCCATGGCCTTGGGCAGCTCCTTCACAGGCTGGCATTGAGTGCCTACAGCTTTTCCAGGTGCAGAGTGCAAGCTGTTAGTAGTTCTACCATTTTGGATCTGAAGGATGGTGACCCTCTTTCACAGCTCCACTAGGCAGTGCCCCACTGGGGACTTGTGTGAGGGCTTCAAGCCCACATTTCCTTTCCACACTGCCCTAGTGGAGGTTCTCCATGAGGGCTCAACTCTTGCAGCACACTTTTGCCTGGACATCCATACACTGTCTGAAATCTAGGTGAAGGTTCCCAAACCTCAATTCTTGACTTCTGTGCACCTGCAGGCCCAACACTACATGGAAGCTGCCAAGGCATGGAGCTTGTGCCCTCTGAAGCAATTGCCCAAGCTGTATCTTGGCCTCTTTTAGCCATGGCTGAAGCTGAAACAGCTGGGACACAGGGCACCAAGACCTGAGGCTATGCAGAGCTGGGAGTCCCTGGGCCCAGCCCACAAAACCATTTTTTCCTCTTAGGCCTCCAGACCTCTGATGGGAGGGGCTGCCACCAAGATCTCGGACATGCCCTGGAGACATTTCCCCCATTGTCTTGGTGATTAACACTGGCTACTTATTATGCAAAGTTCTGCAGCAGGCTTGAATTTCTCCCCCAGAAAATAATGTTTTCTTTTTTTGCATTGTCAGGCTGCAAATTTTCCAAACGTTTATACTCTGCTTATCTTTTAAATGTACGTTCCAATTTCAGATAATTTTTTTCAAGTTCAAAAGTTCATAGATCTGTAGGGCAGGGGCAAAATGCCACCAGTCTCTTTGCTAAGGCATACCAAGAGTGACTTTTGCTCCAGTTCTCAGTAAGTTCTTCATCTCCATATGAGATCTCCTCAGCCTGGACTTCATCATCCATATTATTATCAGCATTTTGGTCAAAACCATTCACGTCTCTAGGAAGTTCCATACTTTTCCACAACTTTCTGTCTCCTTCTGAGCCCTCCAAACTCTTCCAATCTCTACCTGTGACCCAGTTCCAAAGTTGCTTCCACATTTTCAGGTTATCTTTATAGCAGAACCCCACTCTGCTGGTACCAATTCTCTGTATTAGTCCATTTTCACACTGCTATAAAGATACTACCTGAGACTGGGTAATTTACAAAGAAAAGAGTTTAATTAACTTACAGCTTTGCATGACTGAGGAGGCCTCAGGAAACTTAGAATCATGGCAGAAGGTGAAACAGGTGGCAAAAGAGTGAGCCCATGTCAAGAAGGAACTGTCAAACGCTCATAAAACCCATTAGATCTTGTGAAAACTCACTATCATGAGAACCGCATGGGGAAAGCACCCTTTGATTCGATCACCTTCCACGAGGTCCCTCCCTCAACCCCTGGAGATTACAATTTGAAATGAGATTTGGGTGGGCACACAAAGACAAACCATATCACATGGTTATCTTTCCTTTTAGGTAATCTTGTAGGATTACCTAAGATAGACCCTCTTGGCAAAGTTTCAGTGTACAGTACAATATTATCAACTGTAATCTTTTTTTTTTGAAATGAAGTCTCACACTGTCACTTGGGCTCAAGTGAAATGGCGCAATCTTGGTTCACTACAACCTCTGCCTCCCAGGTTCACATGATCCTCCTGCCTCAGCCTCCAGAGTAGCTGGGATTACAGGAGCATAGCACCACATCAGGTTTTTTGTATTTTTAGAGAGATGGGGTTTCACTATGTTGGCAACACTGGTCTCAAACTTCTGACCTCGTGATCCACCTGCCTCGGCCTCCCAAAGTGCTGGGATTACAGGCGTGAGCCACTACACCCAGCCTAACTGTAATCTTCACATTGTATACTACATCTCTAGACTTATTACATAACTGCAAGTTTGTATCCTTTTACTTATAGCTTCCTATTTCCTGCACTCCTTCACCCTTAGTAGTCACTGTTCTATTCTGTTTCTATAATTTGTTTTTTTTAAAGATTCCATATATAGGTGAGCTCATGCAGTATTTGTCTTTTTCTGTCTGGCTTATTTCACTTAGCATGATGTCCTCTAGTTTCATCCATGTTGTTGCAAAATGGCAGAGTATCTTTCCTTTTTAAGACTGAATAATATTACACACACACACACACACAAAATATATATATACATATACATATCACAATTTCTTTATTCATTCATCTGTCCACAGAAGAATGAATTGTTTCCGTATCTTTGCTACTGTGAATCATGCTACAGTATGATTCATGGTAGTGCAGATATCTTTATGAAGTGTTGATTTTATTTCTTTTGGGTATATTATCTGGAAGAGGGATTGCTAGGGCATATGGTAGTTCTATTTTTAATTTCTTTAGGAACCTCCATACTGTTTTCCTTAATGGCTGCTACTCCAATCTGCATTCCCACCAACAGTGTACAAAGGTTTTCTTTCTTTACATCTTGGCCAATATTTATTATATCATGTCTTTTTGTTAATAGCCATCTTAACAGGTGTGAGATGATAGTTCATTGTGGTTTTGATTTGCATTTCCCTGTGAATTAGTGATGTTGAGCACCTTTTCATATTCCTGGCCATTTGTATGTCTTTGGGAAAAATGTCTATTTAGGTCCTTTGCCTATTTTTTTTTTTTTTTTTTTTTTTTTGAGATTGAGTCTCACTCTGCTGCCCAAGCTGGAGTGCAGTGGCACGATCTTGGCTCACTGTAACACCACGTCCCAGGTTCAAGCGATCCTCCTGCCTCAGCCTCCCTAGTAGCTGGGATTACAGGCATGCACCACCATGCCTGGCTAATGTATTTTCAGTAGAGATGGGTTTCGCCATGTTGGCCAGGCTGGTCTCCAACTCCTGACCTCAGGTGGTCCAGCTCAGTCTCCCAAAGTTCGGGGATTACAGGTGTGAGCCACTGCACTCTGCTGCCTATTTCTAAATCAGGTTATTTGCTTTTTTGCTGTTGTTAAGTTCCTTCTATATTTGGGGAGATTAACCCTTTATTTGATAAATAGCAAATATTTTCTTCTAATCCATAGGCTGCCTCTTTGTTTATTGTTTTCTTTGCTCTGCAGAAGCTTTTTAGTTAGATGCAGTGTCACTGGTTTTTAATTTTTGTTTTTTTGTTTTGCTTTTGTTGCCAGTGCTTTTGGTTTCATATCCAAAAAATAATTGCCAAGACTCATGTCAGAGCTTTTCTCTGTTTTTTTCCTAGGAGTTTTATGGTATTAGGTCTTACATTTAGATCTTTGATCCATTTTGAGTTGACTTTTGTGTATGATGTAAGGTAAGAGTCCAATTTCATTCTTTGGCATGTGGATGTCCAATTTTCCCAGCACCATTTATTGAAGAGACCATACCTTCTCTATCATGTCTGCTTGGTGGCATTGCCAAAGATTATTTGTCTGTGTATGCTTGGATTTATTTCTAAGCTCCCGACACTGTTCCATTGGTCTATGTATATGTTTTTATGTCAGTACTATACTGTGTTCTTTTTTGAGACAAGGTCTTTGCTGGTGTGCAATGGTGATGTCTCAGCTTGCTGCAGCCTTGACCTCCTTGGCTCAAGCAATCCTCCCACCCCAGCCTCACAAGTAGCTGGGACTACAGGTACATACCACCACACCCAAATTATCATTATTATTATTATTATTTTGATATGGGGTTTAGCCATGTTGCCCAGGCTTGTCTTGAATTCCTAAGCTCAAGCAATTCACCCGCTTTGGCTTCCCAAAGTGCCAGGATTACAGGTATGTGCCACTGTGCCCAGCCAGTACCATACTGTTTTGATTACTGTTGCTTTGTAATGCAATTTGAAATCAGGAAGTGTGATGCCTCCAACTTTGTTTTTTTATTTTCCTCTTAAGAATATTTTGACTCTTCAGGATATTTTTTGGTTCCATATGAATTTAAGAATTATTTTATTTGTTCCTGTAAAAATGTTTATTGGAATTTTGATAGAGATTATGTTGAATCACATGTTGCTTTAGGTAGTATGAACATTTTAGTGATATTAATTCTTATAATCCATGAACATATGATATTCTTCCATTTATTTATGCCTTTTAAATTTCTTTCATTATTTTATTTTCTGTGTACAGACTTCTTCACCTCTTTGGCTAAACGTACTCCTGAGTATTCTTTGATGCTATTATAAATAGGAGTGTTTTCTTGATTTCTCTGTAGGATACAGTGTTATTGTTGTAAAGAAATGCAACTAGATTTTATATGTTGACTTTTTATTCTGCAACTTTACTGAATTTATTAGTTCTGATTTTTTTTTTTTTTTTTTTAGTGGAAACTTTAGAGTTTTCTACATATAGGAGCATGTCATCTGAAAACGGTGACGATTTAACTTCTTTCTTGCTGCTTTGGTTGCCTTTAATTTCTTTTTATTGAATAATTCCTGGACTAGAACTTCCAGTACAGTGTTGAATGAGAAGTGATGAAAGTGGGCATCCTTGTCTTATTTCTGATCTTAGAGGAAAAGCCTTCAACTTTTCACCATTGCATTTGATATTAATTGTGGGTTTGTCATATGTAGTGCAGATTATTTTTGGTTAATAGTATTTATTTGATTTATTGTTTTCCATATTTGACTTTCAAATATTTGCATTTCAACATTATTTACCCTTTTTTTCAACAGTATGAGGATTTGAAGTACATTAACTTTAATCACCCCATCCAAACTTACATACTACAGTTCTACAGTATTTTACTTCTAGACTATTTTCCCATTTACTATAATTATTATATTGTAATTATAATAGAGCCCATGCTTCTTTGAATTTACTTACTTTGCTCACCATTTCTTCTTGCATCTCAGACCTTCCGTCTGTGGTCACTTTATTCTACCTGAAATGTCTACTTTAGAATTTAATTTAGTGGGAACAGTTTGGTGATACATTTTTACTTTTGTCTCTGTTGGTTTTTGTGGGTTTTTCAGTCCTTTTCTTTGGAAGTTAGTTTTTCTGGTTATATAATTCTAGATAGAAAATTATTTTCTTTCAGCTTATTAAGGGTATTTTTTCTATTATCTTCTCACATCCATGGTTGCTACAAGATACTAGCAATCAGTCTAGTTGCTATCATTTGTTCATGATCTCTTTGGCTTCCTTTTAAGGTCTCTTTCTATCTAATTTTCTGAAATTTTGCCATCATAAGTCTGGGTGTTGATTTTGGGGTACATTTGTTGGTCTTCCTACACCTGCATATTAATGTATTTCAATAATTCTGAAAAATTTTCAGCTGTTATCCATAGAACATGTCTTATTCCCTATTGTCTTATTCTAGAATTTAATTAGAGGGCAGGACTTTCTAATATTTTTAATGTTTGTTAACTCTATTTCAAGATATGAATTTTACAAATCTTGATAATTTTTTGTGTTCTTGACAAATCTTTTGTGTTTTTGCAAATAGTTTTAGAGCAATATCAGTGTTACAATTTTTTGCTTCAGCCATCAGACGTCATTTAGGATACTCAAGAGGAAAAGGAGGGCCTATTGTATTTACCCATATTTTGGTTTACAGTGTTAGTTTTCATCTGGCTCGTGTCCTAAGGTTCCATCTTTTATTGTTTTCTTTCTGTTTAGGGATCTCATTTAGCCATTCTTTTAGGGTAGGTGTGTTAGTGATAGATTCTCTTGTTTTTTTTAATCTGAGAATGCTTTATGTATAATTACCAAAATTTTCAGTGGCAGTTAGTGGGAAGAATAGAGAAAAAGTATGCCTACTTCATCTCCCCAGAAGCAGAAGTCCCCTACCTTCTAATGCTGTTTGTTTTTTAACATCAGAAGTTTTATTTTTATTTTTATTTTTATTGGGAGGGTTTGTCTGGATAACTAATCCATTATTTAAAGGCACTAGAATGTGCCATACTTTGTTGTATTTTGTTATTTTGATCGTGAACTACTCATTTTTACTAGAAATTTATCTATACAGATTATTTGAGATCTAGGTTAAAGTTGAGTATTTCCTGCCAGTCACTTTGAAACACTACCCATCAATGTCCACCTTAAATTTAATGTTTCTTTTTAGGGTTTTCAGACTACACAGATAACAGAAACTCAAATCCACACGAAGCCCAACTTATAGTTATGAATTATCAGGGGATTCTTTTAATTTACTGCTTCCAACACTAGGATTAAGATAGTCAATTTCCTTGCTATTCCTTTCTGCTCAGTGGGGCTTCACTGTGGGTAAAGTTCTTTGGAGTCTCAGCTTTTAGGGGAATCTCACTTTTATTCCTCACCTGGGTATGTTTTGGGCTTTACTTTCTGCCACCTGTTTAAAATTACTTTTATCCCCCCCACCTAATCAGTGTGCTATAAGGTTACTTTTTAAAAGTAAGTTTTTAAAAACAGAAACTCAAGGATTCTGGATTTTGGCAAAATTCTCCGTGCTAGATGCTTGCTTTGGTACTTCTAGAGTTTTGTGTCTTCCTTCACTTTGGAGATGGCACAGAACTTAATGTGCAAAATATATTTAAAAACATGTATTTTTCAGTATTTCAGTTATTTTATGTAGGTGGATTTGTCAGGGAATCTAACTTACCATGCTGCTGGAAAAAGAATTACTCATAATATATTATTTTCTTCTATAAACTTTTATCTTCTTAGCATATATCTCTTAGCTGAATATGTTGCAGTCTTAAAGTATTTAATGATTACCATTTCTTATCATTACTTGGAGATTTTTTCTTAATAGTTTAAATTTTCTACTTCCTGTTTATTATCAATTTTCTTTCTCCATTTTAACCCTATAGTATAAAACAGGCCCATGTAAAATGATCTGAAAAGCTGTGCAGTCAGGCCGGCATGATTAGATGTCATGAAAGTGATGAAGCTTGATTTTTTGGCTGCATAATCACCTCAGGTTCTTTGCTTCTGGATTGAAATTTAGGAGAGGGAACGTGGAGATCAGAAATGATTTACTGTCTTATTTACACATAAAGTGAAGAAGACAAATCATTCTGTATCTAGCTGGAAATGTTCATGAGAGATATTATCTCTCAAAAAGCAATTGGGGCTGTGGGGATTAGAAGTGAGAACGGAATGGCTACAGAAACGATGTTCTAGCCAAATTAACAAAATACCAAAACTAATTACCTTAGAGTAGAAGAAGGTTGCCTTTTCCTAGATCTCTGGCGCATGAGTCTGAGATCAGGCTCAGGAGACAACTCAGGAAGATACATATCCACCCATGTACACACGTGCACACACAGTTGCATACCTACAAAGACACATGCATTGTAAATACACATATGTAATTAAGTAGTTACAGAACGGGAAATTCTGGCAAGTGAGTCATTGGGTTTTGTTTTACCCCTCTCTACTAATCCTCAAAGAAATATATGTTCATTAGAAAAACATTGAAAAGTCTAGAAATATCACCCATGATGCTACTTCCTAGTAAAAAAACAATGGCAATATTTTGGCATATTTCTTTTGCACTTATTAAATATGGTTCAGCTTACATGAATAATCACACTCAGTCCTGCTTTACTTCTGTACTTGCCGTTCTGTCTAGGTATATCCCCCATGTTTCCAAATAGTATTTTAATCACGGCAAAATGTTCTTTCATGTGGGTGGTTCACAATTTCGCTAAGGCCCTCGTTGTTACAGTTTTTCCAATAATAAAATGAGTCACTATTGCTTTTTGTCTCAGCCCTAGAAAAAGAATGTTTAAAAATGGTGAAATCTCTGAGAGATCCAAGTTCAGCCATCAGCCTTTGACCCTAGGAGTTCTTCATGTGAGTTTCTTCATCTCCAGCTCCTACCCTCATTTTGGCCATGGCAAACTTTTCAAAGGATTTCTCACAACTGCATATGATACATGTTTCCCTTAGAGAGGATTCTAGTAAATTTTTTAAAAAAATCCCCATCTCACTATATTTCAGGTGCTATTTTAGCCCCATGTTGTATACTTGATATGTTAGTGCCTGGGCACCAATTGATAGCTTGTAAAAGGACTACATTATTCTGGGTTTGCACTGCAGGTGAGCATTTCAAACAAGGGTATTAAGCCCTTGAAATGTGGCAAGTTCAAACTGACAGTTCAAAGTGACATATTCTGTAAGTGTAAAATACACAATGAATTATAAAGACTTTGTATAATAAAGTTATATAACTTGTCTTATTAATAATCTTCATATTGATTATATATTGAAATAATAACATTCTTGATATTTTGGGTTAAATGAAATATTTTAACATATTACATTCACTTCTTTTACCTTTTTTTAATGTGGCTATGAGAAAATTTAAAATTACACATGTGGCTTGCATTTGTGGCTGGTACTGTATTTCTGTTCAATAGGCTGATTTAGGACATAAAGTTGGAGTCTCATCCCATGGCTGAAACTTAAAGCAGAGAGGCAACCACATGGTCCAGGCCCCTACCACTGTTCCCGTCCTGGAAAGCACACCCTCTAGCTGCTTCCTGCTTAAGCCTCCAAAATCCTGCATAAAGGGAAAAAATCATTTTAGCAGCCTTCTTCCTGCCCTACCCTATCTTAGCATCCAACCCCACCATGGCACACGAAGATAGAAACAGAGAATTAGGTGCACGTGGAAGCAGAGAATTAGGTGACCGTAAGAGACCTTACTAGGCTGGTTGGTTATGCTGTTTTCTTAATTGTTGAGTCTGTTCTGCATTAAGTTGGATGAGTGACAGATACTTCCCAGTGGAACAGATCTAGCAGTAAAGTGCTCACCGAACTCTCTGTGGCTTTGGGCTTTGACTGCCGCTTTGAGCCATTTTCTTCTCCTCCATCTGACTTCAATCACGCCTTTTGCAATGCCCCAAAGCTCCCTTGTGCCTGCTTTCAGAGATTCAGAGCTGGGACCCCCACAGACCTTATTGCCATTTGAGCTGCCAGGAAGATTAACAACGGTGCCTAGCAGCGCTCCTGGCATTGAGCAGCTAGATGAGAAGGCTAAAGCTGGCACGTTTAGATTCAACAGGAACCTGAGATAACTGAGCCAGTTTGTTTAGATTCTGCAGTTTCCCAGGCTTGCCAGGACATTCCAGCCTCACAGACAACTCAAGGACTTGGCCAAAAAAAGTTCAGTGCATAAGTAATAGTTGACACACCATACAAAACTCAGCCACAGCAGTGTCTGTGCTCAGACTGTCACCGGGAGTGGCCCAGAAACAGCGCAGAGCTCCTCGGCTGGGAGACGGCCCTGGGTATAGCTAGCTGCACGTGGCTCCTGGTTTCTGCTTTGTGAGGATTCCATGGGCAGCTGAGGTTACGCATTGCCCTAACCCACTTGTAAAACTGGTCAAGCTCCCATCTAAGCAAAGGTTCTTCCTGTGTTCGATTACTTTTGCAGGGAACCTCTGAGGGTGCACAGAGTCATATTTCCTGCCATGTTTGTTTAGTCTCTTTTTCCACTGGCCCTTCCCTTTCAGACTGGTATAGGCAGAGTCTTTCTTGTGGCTTGATGCCAGTTGAATCTCTTCCAGATGTGGCTGAATGAGCCTGGCAGTTTCCCTTCTAAAGCGAGAATCTTCAGTCTAATTCCTAGGAAATGCAGCATTGGAGAAGAGACAGATACTTGTGTATTCCCCACTCGTGCATAGAACACGTATTTGAGTGCCTTTTTGCTGTAGGCTAAGCTCTGTGCTAGCCTCCGGAGAACTCAGACGAATCAGGCATAAATTCAGCCTTGTTGACTTTTATAGCCTGTGAAAAGCGATGCATGTCATCACAGAGGTACACACAGGGGAGCTGGGATTTTAGCAGAGGCATAGATAGCTTTGAGCACACTGATAAGGGAGAAAACATCATGGACATTTTATGAAAGTGACATGAGAGCTGGCATTGAAGGATATGTATGACTTGACTCTAGTACAGGGTTTCTCAATCTCAGCACTACTGACTTAGGACCAGATCTTTTTTTTTCTTCCTCACTGTGGGGCTGCCCTGTACACTGCACAATGTTTAGCAACATCCCTGGCTTCTACCCACAGCATATCAATAGGACTCCATCCAGCTGTGTCAACCAGAAATGTCTCCAGGCAAAGTCACCCTGGTTGAGAGCCGCTGGTGGAAAAGAAACAACAAAAGAACATTCTGGAAAGAGTAAGAACGTAAGCAAAGGACAGGTCCTGCATGAACAAAGCAGGTTACTCAGTTTGCCTTGAATGAAGGGTGTGAAGAAGACTGAGGCAAAACAAGGGGAGGTTAGAACACCAGCTTCTCAGGTGGGGACTCGGTGTGTGTGTGTCTGTTTCGTTCCAAAACCTATCTCAAGCACTTGGAGTGGAGTCTGGCACGCAGTAGGAGCTTAGTAGTATGTGTCGAGTGGAGGAAGTCTGGGATTACTTTATGGCAGCATAAAAACACAGAAGCATAAAGGCAGGATGTGGGAAGGAAATGAGTAATTGACATTTTGGAGGTATTGAGTTTGAGATCTATAGAGAAGCAGGTGGACGTATACTACAGATAGTTGGAATGCAGTGGTTGAGCTTAGGAGAAAGTCAAAAAGTGAGAAATGAGGGCCAGCTGTGGTGTCTCACGCCTGTAACCCCAGCATTTTGGGAGGCTGAGGTGGGCAGATCACTAGAAGTCAGGAGCTCAAGACCAGCCTGGCCAACATGGTGAAACCCCGTCTCTACTAAAAATACAAAAATTAGCTGGGCATGGTGGTGAGCACCTGTAATCCCAGCTACTCACGAGGCTAAGGCAGGAGAATCGCTTGAAACTCAGGAGAAGGCGGTTGCAGTGAGCCGAGATCGTGCCACTGCACTCAAGCCTGGGCAACAGAGTGTGTAATTCCAACTACTAGGGAAGCTGAGGCAGGAGAAGGAAGAGGTTGCAGTGAGCTGAAGTCGCACCACTGCATGCCAGCCTGGGCAACAGAGTGAGACTCTGTCTCAAAAAAACAAAACAAAAAAACAAGGAAGTGAGAAATGTGATGTGGACGTTGTCTGCACACAGCCTTAGTTAGATGAGACTGGCAAGTCTGGGACTATATAAGTGCAAAATCGTTGACGACATCCACATCCATCGGTGTGTAGCAGAGATCAGTGCTTTCACATTTATGTTTCTTTTAAGCTTCATTGAGATATTACTGATAAATAAAAATTGCACACATTTGCTACACATATCTTGATGAGTTTGGATATATGCATACGCCTGTGATGCCCTCACCACGACCAAGTTACTAGACATACCCAACAAGATGGTTATTCATTATTATTCATCCTCACCTTTTTCCCCGACAGAACCCACATTTTTAGTTGAGCACAGCATTATCTGAAATAAAAGCTATGTATTCCAGCTTCCCTTATCACTAGATGTGACCATGGGACTAAGTTTTGGTCAAGAGGTTTAAGAACATATAATTATGATATATCAATTAAAAATACATATATTTTTAAAAAGAGTAAGTGTCATGTAATCACTTTCAGGAACCGGTCCTAATAGACGTTTGGCATCTTTTGTTCCCTGTTTGTTTGTCCCAAATTTCATCCTGCTTTCTAAAATCCTGATGTGAAGGGCTGGAGTTCTAGCAGTCTTCTTGGTCCAGGAGGATGAGTGTTCCACTTTAACATGGAGCAGTAGAGGATGGCACAGGGCCAGACCTCTAGATGATTTTGGGAGTCCACTCTGCCTGCCCTGGATTGCCAGTTTCCAGGCTTCTACATGAGGGAGAGATGGACTTCTATCTTATGTAAGCCTCTGCTATCGTGGGCCTCTGCTTCTAGCCAAACCTGATCTCAACTGATAGCACGGAAAACAGCGGATGGACAAGCAGTTGCCAGAGAATTTGAACAGAGAAAATACAATGTCACAGAGACAAAAGAAGAATTTCAGAAAGGAGGTAACCTACATGTGAAAGACGATGAGGTCTGAGGACAAAGGTTGGACAGCCTGTGGGTGGGTTCAAGCAAGCACTGTCCCAGATTAACTGTAAAGCAAACTGTGGGAAGATCCATTGCAGCGCCTGCAAGTACCCAAGGCCTGCCAGTGTAGCTGCATCTTGGGATGTGGGAGGTGCCTATGTATTATGAGGAGAAAAAAAAATTGTAGACTCACTTCAGGCTGTATAGACTGTCTCAGCCTTCAGGGAATTAGAGCCCCACAGTCATTGTGGCCTCTAAGGTCATCAAGATAACTAAAGAAGGGATCCAGGCATAGACAGCAAGGAATGAGTGAAGAAGCAAATGCTTTTCCTCCTACTCTCTTAGCTGGGCTAATGCTCACTGGCCCTTCAAATGTCAGCCTCAATGTCACCTCCTCCAATAGGCATTTCCTGGACTTCCCTGTTGTAGTCTCTGATAGCTCCCAAAACTTTTCCTCCATATTTCTTTCCAACTTTTATCTACGCATTGATTTGTTTAATATCTGTCTTGTTCAGTGGTTTGCAAGTTGCATGAGGCTTTGGATCTTCCCTCATGCAACTTGCAACTCATTGAACAAGACAGATACTAAATCTGCTTCATTGCTGTATCTTCAAGGCCTAGCCCTTTGCCTGGCAAAATAACAGGAGCTCAGTCAAACACACGAATGAAGTTTCTCACCCACACCAATGAAGTACTGGCACAATCCTTTTGATGTTCTGTTTAGTTTGCTCCTTGTGTGGCATGGGAGAGACTTTCTGATGTTGTTCCTGGCTTCTCAGTGTTTTCATCTAAAAAATAATGACAGAGGAGAGATTAGAAGGTGGAATTTCTGCATAACATCTACCCATGTTGGGGTGAACGGTGTCTTACTTAATTCCTCATTCTTTCATGGAGGGCACAAGGGAACCAACTAGTATACAAGGCTGTGGGGTTCCCAGGGGTCTCTGAGAACCTGGAGGAGTGCATGAGGCTTCTGAAGTTCCCCTGAGCATCTCTCAGGGTAAAGGCATTCTAATAGGTACTCTAGATCAGTACCTGTAAGAAGACTATTCTGATACAGAGAAAGGGCAGCATTCCAAACTTTCCCCGCTCTACCTCCTCTCTGGCCTTAGTCCTCATGTCCTCACCCCAGTCCTCTTCCCCCAGTGAGAGCCAGTGCTCTTCTCCAACATACCTCAGGCACTGTTGCTGTGTGCCTCAGCTCAGGTGGTTTCCCCCTCCTGAACGTCCCCGTCCCTGCCTCTCAAACACCACCCATTCTCAGAACCCGTGTCAAATCCATCCTCTCTAGGAGGTCTTCCTGGGTCACCCAGCAGGCACTTGTCTTTCTCTTACAATGCCTATTGTTTCATCTTCCTTTGAACATCAGCATGTTCTGTCTTGTTGTGTTACTGTTATTTTCAGATGGGTATTGACTTTCCTGAAAGGGTGCTGCCTTGGGCTTCCATGCAGTCCCTGGCTAGCTGGCAGACTGCCTTGAACCGAGAAGACATCACTAGATAGCAGTTGGTTGACTGATTGCAGTACCCTGCTCCTTAACTGTGCTCTCCTTTCACTGAAGTAGAGAATGAAAACACACACACACACACACACACACACACACACACACACACACACACACGACAGCTGCAATCAATGCAGCCCCCTGGTTTCATACTTTCATGAGGGGGCTTTCACAGCTTCTCATCTTGAACTGTCAGACATTCTACAAGATGCTGAGAACGTAATTTATTTTCCTGTCTCAAACAAAATCTGCTGTGGATAGTAACTTACAAACTGTAATAGATGATTATAAGTGAGATTCATGTAATTGTTTCACAGCAAGCTTTAAATAACCACATAAATTTCGGTGTCCCTTCTTACTGGATTTCCCCACATGTTGGAATTGATCTGAAATCTCACTGAAGTGTAAACTATAAACTGGCCTCTGAGGCTCTTAAATCCAGAAAGGTGGGACTAGAGATAATAGAATAGTCAACCCCTATTTGGCAGGATGGAGCACACCTATTTGGCAGGATGGTTAGCAAATTACATTTTGTCAGCCAAAGAATGACAGCTTCATTCGCAGTAAGGTGCCCGGGCTGCCCCTTAGTGGCCCCTCCTTGTCTGTCTCCATTGTCAAAGGCTTTGGCTGACAACAGGGGGTATAACCTCCACTTGTGACACAACTAAGTTTTTTTTTTTTTTTTTTTGAGATGGAGTTTCGCTCTTTGTTGTCCAGGCTGGAGTGCCCTGGCATGATCTTGGCTCACTGCAACCTCTGCCTCTGGGGTTCAAGTGATTCTCCTGTCTCAACCTCCTGAGTAGCTGGGATTACAGGCACCAGCCACCACGCCCAGCTGATTTTTGTATTTTTAGTAGAGATGGGGTTTCTCCATGTTGGCCAGGCTGGTCTGGAACTCCTGATCTCAGGTGACATCAGGTGATCTGCCTGCTTCAGCCTCCCAAAATGCTGGCATTACAGGTGTGAGCCACCGAGCCTGGCCTAATGTTTTCATTATCAAAAGCTCCTTTTGCAGTCATTTATCAGGATAGCCCTAACATCCAGTTTCAGTTGCATGAGGGCTTATTCTAAGCAACTTGGCCAGTCCCTTAGATATAGGCCCAGCTCATTCACAGGTTGGAGTGGAGGCACATTTAACAATGGTAGGGATAATACAGAAAAGACGATTGTAATGAAGGTCTTGGGACACACCTTAAAACTGTCACCAAATGTCCCCAGGGCATCAGCTTACACTAGCATGCCCACCATGAGTGCACAGTCAGTGTCTCACAAAGCATGCCTCTCCTCTCCAGATTGCAAGCTCGTGTCTGGGCTGGGCTAAACCTCTTTCTTCCATGTTTCAAACTGTGATGTTCATTTTACGGATGTTATAAAAAATTACGAACTGATAAACCTTTGCTGCTTATTGAAAGCTTTCTTGCCAAAGCAGTCTGTGTCAGAATTACTGATGACTTCCAAGGGACCAATATTTGGAAGAACTTCGGTGACAACTTCACAGAACAAACTGCCCAGGTTAAAAGAAAGGGAATTGACTTCCTTCTGGTAGGAAGAATTAACACAGAAAGCTCTGACTTCCAAACAGCGAGTTATCCAAGTAGATGGTAGGATTTTATGTTCCTTTTTGATTTGCATATCTGGGGGTGGTGGCGCATGCCTGTAATCCCAGATACTCTGGAGGCTGAGGCAAGAGAATCGCTTGAATTGGGGAGGTGGAGGTTGAGGTGAGTGGAGATCGTGCCATTGCACTCCAGCCTGGGCAACAAGAGCAAAACTCCATCTTAAAAAACAAACAAAAAAAGAATTTAAAGAATACTTGCTTCTCAAAGAGATGATGGGTCATTCTAAGAAAGTAACATAATGCCCTTATTTGGAAGTGGTTGGAGGACCATACTTGCTAAAAGAGTTCCAAGACTGGAAGAAAGCTGTTTTGCAAGGGGTTTTGCCACCAAACGCCATGGGAAGGTCCAATAGAAAGAAAAACTTGATATGCTTTATTTTAAATTTTATTTATTTATTTATTTTTGAGACAGAGTCTGGCTCTGTCACCCAGGCTGGAGTGCAGTGGCACGATCTTAGCTCACTGCAACCTCTGCCTCCCAAGTTCAAGAGACTCTGCTGCCCCAGTCTCCCAAGCAGCTGGGATTACTTGGTATGCTTTAGAAAGAAGCCGTGCATGCTCTTCAAATCAATAAGCGATATATAAGCTGTAATTGATAGTGGTTAGTGATTTTCATGTTTTCTTGTGATTTCTAAATATTTTATAACTGAACCATAGCTGTTCCAAGCATGGATTCTGAAGCTAGCTAGGACTGTCTGGGTTTAACTCCTGGCTCTGATATTTACTGACTTAACTTTCCTGTGCCTCAGTTTCCTCATCTGAAAAATGGTGCTAGTTATAGTACTTACCTAACAAAGATTTTAAGAAGTGAGGACTAAGCTCTGATTCTTGATCTTGCCCAAATTCCTATCTAAGGGATCTGAGGAGTCATATTCTACAAACCATAAATTCTCATCAGATGGGTTTTATTTAACCCTGTATATCATGACTTACTTTCCAATCTGACTCTGGCATAATGAGAAATAAAATGTTTTATCCCAAAACATGATTCTCTGCCATATCTTGAAATTGCCCTGCAAAGTCTCCTGTGGGAAAACTCCACATTCTATAGAGAATCCCCTTTCCCCCATGTTTTCCTTCCTTCCTTTCCAGACTCAGGAGATAATCAACTAAGAGCCAGGCACCCTTTTAGGTCCGATAAGAAACACTGTACAACCTGCTCTCAAGTCTGTCTGAGAGTTTCCTCTGCACAATAAAACTTGGTTTCCACAATCCTTTATCTTAACCTAAACATTTCCTGTCTATTGATTCCAAGTCTTCAGATAAGTTCAACCAATTGTCAACCAGAAAATACTTAAATTTACCTATAGCCTGGAAGTCCCTACTTTGAGTCGTCCTGCCTTTTGGAACCAAACCAATGCATTTCTTAAATGTATTTAATTGATATCTCATGCCTCCCCAAAATATTTATATATTTTTTAACTAAGCTGTACCTTGACCACCTTGGGCACATGCTCTCAGGACCTTCTAAGAGCTGTGTCATGGTCTATGGTCTATGGTCTATGGTCACTCATGTTGGCTCAGAATAAATCTCTTAAAATATTTTTACAGAGTTTGACTCTTTCCACCAACAGGAAGATTAATAGGTTAGTACATGGAAAACCCTTAGAACAAGGCCTGGCACATACTGAGCACTGCATAAATGTCGATTGCCGCTGCTACTATTATTGGGAGTGTGGAGAGGGGGGGATTTTTTAAGTATTATAATTCAGAATTATTGAGAAAAGCAATTTAAAGAGCATGTACCCTGAATGTAGACATACCAGTTCAGGGATTGCAGACTGTATATCCCATTCACTGTGGGCTTCCTCAAGGAACAGATCTGAATTAGGATGAGATATTGCTGAAGTTAGAAGGGCTAACGATCAGAACCTCAGGGGGGAAATTAAACAGTTGTTTAGATTGGGGATTAGCAAACCACAGCCTGTAGGCCAAATCCAGCTGCCTGTCACCTGTTTTTGTAAATAAAGTTTTGTTGGAACACAGCCATGTTCATTTATTAATGAAGTATCTGTGGCTACAACAGAGTTGAGTGGTTGTAGCAGAGACCGTATGACCTGTAAAGCCTAAAATATTTACTGTCCTGCCCTTGGCAGAAAACCTTTGCCTACTTCAGTTGACCAATTAGGTTCAACTAAAGAACCATAAAATTATTAAAAAGCAAATGATAAAATGAAGAAAATATTTACAACATATGTAATAAATCATGGATTAATAGCTTTAAAATAGCTATAAGATATAATAGTAATAAAATACAAAATACAAAATATGTTGCTTTCTAAATCAATAAGCAAAATATGAATAGCACCAACAAAGAAATGAACAAAGGCCATAAATAGCCTGTATTAGTCAAGGTTCTCCAGAAGAAGAGAACTAATAGGATATACGTATATATGAAAGGGAGAATTGGTCACATGATTGTAAGACGAAATCCCACAATAGGCCATATGCAAGCTGGGGAAGAAAGCAGCCAGTAGAGGCTCAGTCCGACTCCAAAAGCCTCAAAAGCAGGGAAGCTGACAGTGCAGTCTTCAGTTTGTGGTCGAAGGCCCAAGAGCCCCTGGTAAACCACTACTGTAAGTCCCAGTCCAAAGGCCGAGAACCTGGAGTCTGATGTCCAAGGGCAGGAGGATCAGAAGGAAGCATCCGGTACAGGAGAAAGAGGAAAGCCAGCTTACACCACCTTCTTTCATCTGTTTTGTTCTAGCCACGCTGGCAGCTGATTTGACAGTGCCCACCCACATTGAGTGTGGGTCTTCCTCTCCCAGTCCACCGACATCAAATGTCAGTCTCCTCTGGCAGCACCCTCACAGACACACCCAGAAACAATACTTAACCAGCCATCTAGGCATCCTTCAATCCAATCAAGCTGACATCTAATATTAACTATACACAGCCCATCCACTAAGGAGGAACTGACTGGCCTGTAAGCCTAGGAAACACTGATAACACCACTAGTAATCAAGGAAACACAAAGTAAACCAATAAAAATATTTTTTTCCAGGAAAATGGCAAAAACTTTTCTTATTTTCTTTAATTTTATTTTTTAGATGATACTCCAGGTTGATGAAGTTATAGGGAGAAAGAACTCTCATATGTTCAAGTGTAAAATGGGGCAAATTTTCTGGAAGAAATTTGCAATATGCACCAAAAATCTTTAAAATTGTGCTTTCCCTTTGACTTAAAAAAAAAAAAAAAACTTCTGGGAATTTTTCTTAGGAAACAATTGGACGAGGCATAAAGATATGGATAAATAGATATTCATGGCAACAAATTTGGAAACAATCTAGCTGTGAATAAAACAAGATTGGTTAAATGAAGTAGAGTATATACAACATATTATTATGCAGGCATTAAAATCATGACATAGTGCTATGTTTATTGACATGGAAAGAGGTTCCAATTTAAAAATAATATTAATACATCACAGCCAACCGGAAAGACAGAAGCTCTAGCTTGGGCTTACAGAATGAGTAATGTGAAGCGCTGTAACAAAAGCATTGCCGAAAACACCAACCTGGAGGTAACTGTCAAACCGGAAGTAACCTTGTAAAGTCCGGATCCCTCATTCTGTATATGCTGAAGTCCAAGTCCCAGAAAGGAAGTGAGTTGACCAAAGTCACATAGCCAGTTAAGCTGAGAGTTGAAGTTTGCTGTGAAAAATTGTTCTCCATGGCCCCATCACTCCCTGATGGGGACATTTGGATGCTTCCTGGGAAATTTTATTATAATACTATCCCGTGTCCCTATATGGTCTAAGTGTGTGCTCCATACCTCTTTCATCCCAGAGGAGTCATCACGCTTTGCATTTAGTAAGTTATTGGATACATGGGTCCTCTCTGCTCTGTTGCAAGCTCTTAGAAATACAGAACATGTGTTATTTAATTCCTGGATTTCTTTGCAGTTTAGACAGTGCTTTAAATGTAGTAGGTTTTCAAGTTCTTCAAGAATATTTGTTGTTTCTGTGTTTGGTTGGTTAGTTTAGTTCTCCCCATTCATGTGAGCTTAGCGTGGTGCACTGTCTCTGAAGCCTGGGTTTGAACTCAGTTCTGCTATTTACTACCTGAGCAATACTCAAAAATGTAGTTAACACCTCTGTGCCTAAGTTCCTCGTCTCAATAATGGAGATAAAGATAGTACCTGGGTGTTGTGAAAATTAAGTGACTTTGTATTTGTAAAACACTTATACTAGGGTTTTGGCACATATTAATAGTAAGAACTATATAGGTGCTTGTTAAAAAAAGAACTGAGCTTAGGAAATCTCTGATGTGTGTGTACATGGAGGGGCTTAGATGGACAAAAACCTCACACAAATGAACGTGAGGATTCCAAATGCCAGTTTCCAAAGGTATTTGTGGGAAAACATGGGGGAAAAAAATAGATGTTTTTATGGCAACTCAAAACCAAGCAAGAGAACTCAGTCCTAAGTGTCGGAAAAAGGAGAAAATGTATATTTAGGAACTCATTTGGGTTTAGGAACTCATCTTTTTATAAACCAGTTGGAATGAAAATACAAGAAAAGTGTCTACCTCTCTTGGGAGGAGATGGTTAGTTCTGAAGCAAGGACTGCCCTGCGTTTACAACAGTATCGTGCATTTAAATTTGCAGTCAGCTGCACATAACAGGAATCTCATTGTAATGGCTAAAGCAAATAGGAATTAATTTGTTCAAAAGCAACAAAAAGTCCATAGACGGCAGTGCCAGGCTAATACAGCTGCCCCGTGATGCCATCAGGGACCCAGACCGGTTCTGCACCCCATCCTACCTGTGCAACTTTGGTTCTGCTGGTGAGATGGCTGCTGTGCCTCCAGCCATCATGTGTGCATTTTATTCAAGAAGAAAGAGGAAGGCGGAAAGGCAAAAGCAGTAATAACACTGGGTCTTCCCATTTTAAGAGCTTCCTCAGAAAGCCCACCCAGGAAGTTCTGAGTATATCTTATTGGCCCAAACTGGGGTCACATGACCACTCTTCTCTGTAAGTAAGTTTGAGGAGGTAAACATTTTGGCTGGTCATACTGACTCCCTGAACTCAATAAGGAAGAAAAGGAGAGTGGATATTGCCCAGGCAGCAAGCAATGGTGCCGTATTGGAAGACTGTGAGCCCTTTAATAAGCAGCAGAGTAGAAAGTGGAGCCATTTGCTGAGACTGGAAAAACAGACCGAGAAACAGTTTTGTTGGGAGAAATTATGAGTGCTGTTTGGATACGCTAAGTTTGAGGTGCTTATCAGACATCCAAAGGGAGATGCTGAATCTGCTGTTGGATATACAAGTTTAGAGCTCAGGGCTGGGGATTTAATTATACTGCCATCAAACTATAGAGTGTTCCTGTTTTTCCCATAAAGATGAGGGAAGTCCATGAGCTGAAAGTGGAGAGAGAAAAAGAGATTTGAGGAGAGAAAGGGTATTTCCCCAAGGAGAATGTGAAAGTAAACCCTGGGTGGTAGTATTGCTGGGGAGCGTGGGCGTCCTTTTGATATTCATGGTTTTGAACTTGTCCAACCAGCCAACCAAACTATGTAGTTTTTCTTGAGCAGTGTTTGGTTGCTTGGATGGAATCACACAAAAGTTGCTTTGCCCAGTCTTGGCTTTTTCCTGCTGTCTCTGAAGAAGAGAGAAAAGGACAAGGGAACTGAGAGTGATTACAAGTGGATGCTTTTAATTAGATGATGAATATTGCAAAAAGTTGTGGTTTGCAGACTGGCAGTCTTGAAAAGGTAAAAAATTACGTTGTGGGGATACTAGAACCAATGTTAGAAGGATGAGAGGTGGCGATCAGATTATGGGATATTTGAAACAGGGATTTCAGGCATAGCATAGTTATTAGTGAAAACAAGGTCTAGGGTGTGATCTTGGGAGAGGGTGACAGAGAGAGAGGAAGGAAAAGGTTGCTGCAGAGAGCGTCAGACCTCTAAGGGCTAGGACATTCACAAGAATGGTGAAGTTACCAAAATGAAGGCAGGACAAAGAGGAAAAGGGTCACCAATGAATCAGGAGTTAATGCCGTAGAATAATGGCAGTGGGGATGGTGCAGGGGTTTGGAGGTGGTGACTAAGAAAAAAAAACGGCAGGTGGTCTATGTCAGTGGTATGAGCTTTAAAAGAAGGTATAATTGGCCTCTGAACAATGCAGAGGTTAGGAATCATGGCTCCCCTCACAGAGGAAGATCTGCATTTATATATATATATATGACAAGTAGCCTGAATATATATATATATATATATAAATATGTATATATTTTGATTCCCCCAAAACTTAACTACTAATTGCTTACTGCTGCCACAAAGCCTTACAAATAACATAAACAATTAATGCATATTTGTGTGTTATATGTATTATATACTGTATTCTTATTTTCTCTAGCTTACAATAAGTCAAGCTAGAGAAAATAAGGTGTTAAGAAAAAAATCATAAAAAGAGAAAATATATGTACTATTCACTAAGTAGAAATGGGTCATGATGAAGGCCTTTATCCTCATTGTCTTCACGTTGAACAGGCTGAGGAAGAGAGGGAAGAGGAGGGGTCGGTCTTGCTGTCTCAGGGGGTAGAAGAGGTGGAGGAGGTGGAAGGGGAGGCAGGAGAAGCAGGCACACTTGGTGTAACTTTTATTGAAAAAGAATCCACGCATAAGTCAACCCATGCTGTTCAAACCCATGTTGTTCAAGGGTCAACTGTAGTGTCACAAGAGAAGAGTCTGAAGACAGAGTACTGTCTGCTAAATGTAGCAGATCAAGGCTCTAGAGACTGGACTGGATGAGGGGTGAGTATGGAGGGCTTGGTCTAGAAAAGGGAAATAGCACCCCCATCCTCGGAGAATGGAGGAAGCAGAAGAGTAGGTGTTGAGGCTTTTTGGCCTCCATAGGTACAAGAGGGTGACATTTGTCTCCTGAGAATGAGGAAGGTGGAGATGGTTGGGGGAGTAAGAACTTAAGGTTTGGGATAGATATTGATGAGAATGAGAAAATATCCTTTTCTGATGACAAGTAGCAGGATTCTCTAACCTCCTGAGTGGGACACTGATGAGTTTGCTGCAGCATCCAGTAGATTCTGTGACAGTTGATTATATGGGTCAACTTGGCTGAACCGTGGGATGGTCGAATATTTGGTCAGACATCAGTCTGGGTGTTTCTGGAAGAAATTAGCCTTGAATCAGCAGCATGAGTGAAGAAGATGGCCTTTGCCAGTGAGGGGGGGGCCTTGTCCCATCTGTTGAGGGCCTGAATAGAATAAAAGGGAGGAGGAAGTTTGAGTTCTGTCTGACTGACAAAAATATTCTCCTGTTCTCAGTGCTCCTGGTTCTCAGCCTTCAGCCCAGAACTGGAATCTGCACCATCAACTCTGTGGTTCTCAGGCCTTCCAGCTATACCACCAGCTGTCCTGGTCTCCAGCATGCAGACTGCAAATCATGGGACTCCTCAGCCTGTGTAATCACATGAACCAATTCCTTATAATAAATCTCTCCCTACATATACATCTATTTATATATCCTGTTGGTGCTGTTTCTCTGGAGAACCGTGACTAATACAGATGCCATGGCTATAGGACTTTTCTGATCAAGCTCAGCTGTCACATCCATTTAACCAGTCTCTAAGAACTTCGAAAATGTTCCTCATTTTCCTTGTCTTCTTCTAAGGCCTCTAAACTTCTTAAACCTCTGCCTGTTACCCAGTTCCAAAGCCACTTCCACATCTTCAGGTATCTTTGTAATGATGCCCCGCTCCTCGATACCAATTTTCACTATTAGTCTGTTCGTGTATTGCAGTAAAGAAATACCTGAGTTTGAGTAATTTACATAAAAAAAAAAGTTGAATTGGCTCACAGTTCTGTAGGCCGTACAGGAAGCATGGTGCTGGCATCTGCTAAGCTTCCAGCGAGACCTCATGGAGCTTTTATTCATGGTAGAAAGCAAAATGGGAGTCAGCATATCACATGGTGAGAGAGAAAGCAAGAGAGAGAGGAGTGAAGTGCTACACTTTTTTTTTTTGAAATGGAGTCTCGCTCTGTAGCCCAGGTTGGAGTGCAGTGGCACGATCTTGGCTCATGGCAGCCTCCGCCTTCTGGATCCCAGTTCAAGCAATTCTCCTGCCTCAGCCTCCCCAGTAGCTGTAATTACAGGCACATGCCACCATGCCCAGGTAAATTTTGTATTTTTAGTAGAGACAGGGTTTCTAGTCATGTCATGGTCAAGACATGTTGGCCAGACTGGTCTTGAACTCCTGACCTCGTGATTCACTGCCTCAGCCTCCCAAAGTGCTAGAATTACAGGCATGAGCCACCATGCCTGGCCTAGTGCTATACTCTTTTAACAATCAGATCTTGTGTGAACTCAAAGCGAGAATTCACTCATTATCATGAGGACAACACCATCTCCATGACCCAAATACCTCCCACTAGGCCCACCTTCAACATTGGAGATCACATTTCAACATGTACTTCGGAAGGAGCACACATAACAACTGTATCACCCTGGGAGTGGAACTGGTGGCTCTATGAGAAGAGGAAGCTCAGCCCCCTTACCATGTAACGCCCTGCACCACCTCAGTGCTCTGCAGAGTCCTCAGCCAGAAGGCCCTCCCCACATGTGATTCCTCAACCCTGGGCTTCCCAGCCCCCAGAACTGTAAAAGATAGATATTATTTCTTTGTAAATTACACTGTTTCAGGTACTCTCTTATAAGGAACACAAAATGCATTCCCAAAAAGACACTTCCCAAAGCAAATCTGTTCTTACAAGGCTTATTATGCTCTCTGGGCCCCATAAGCGGTGAGGCTGGCCTGTTTTGGTGTCTAGGGAATGGTTGAACCTTTTCTATTTTTGTTCATCTGGAATATCATTACACAGTCCTTACAGAGGAGAGTGTAGTTTTCTTAACTGATACCCTATCCGTATCAATGTGGTTAGATGTATCTATTCAGCTCTTTATCACAGAGGACCATTGCGCTAATGGAAGGATTTAAATCAACCCTGAAAGGAATGATTAAGGTTTACAACTAATTGTTCTATCAATTGGGATAAGTTATGGCATGTTATTTGCATATGTAAAAGCCACCCTAGGAATACTTCAGCTTCTCCCTTTTTGAATTAATATTTGGAAAGAAAAGAACAGATAAACTATTCTAGAAAGGGAAATTTACAGATCACTAATGTTAGTAGTTGGCTTTAAGTTCTGAAAAGAAATTGAGAAGCATAGTATTAAATAGGTCAAGAGGAGTGGAAAGAACATTTGGGGGCAAGGAAAATAGTATATGAAATTGATTTTTAACCTTTTTTAGGGGGAGAATGCCACAGACCTCTTTGTGGATCTAATGAAAGTTATGGATTTAGACCAATGCACACAAGCACACACATGCAGAGTGCCACGTGCATCCCTGCAGGGTAATCAGGTTCCCCTGCAGCTCACCCACCAGCTCCTGGGGGGATGCAGGGCGGCCAGTTAAGGCCCTCTAGGGCATGAGATACTCAGATAACACCAGCAACACCAGCTGCACTGGAACAGATGGTTGATATTGGAGAAAACAAGACTAGAAAACTAGATAGAAAGTCTGGAATGCTGAGGTTATAGGACATCACCCTAACCTAGTAATGTACTGAGGATGAGGTTTGTTAAGGCAGGATGCGCAGTGAAGACCCAAGAAGGAATCCCAGATCTTGACCATGACACCTTCCCGGCTTTTGATAGCCTCGTCTGTAAAATGCGAAAATAGGGGAGGGACAGCAGGGGGTGGGGAGTTGGGGGAGAGATAGCATGGGGAGAAATGCCAGATATAGTTGATGGGGAGGAAGGCAGTAAATCACACTGTCATGTGTGTACCTATCCAACAATCTTGCATGTTCTTCACATGTACCCCCAAACCTAAAATGCAATAAAAAAAAAATTAAAAAAAACAAAAAAACAATGCATGATTTTCCTATTTCATAGGGGTGTTCTGTGCCTGGGAACAAATTGAGATAACCTAAGTGAAGGTGTTTTGTAAACCTTTCAGGTTACAAAAGTATAAATGGTGTTTTAGGATAATTAGGTTGTAAAGTGATAGGTCTATATACTCACAGCCCTCAAGGATGGGGTTTAGAGAACACTTAATGTGGCTTGAAACTTAGTCAGGCAAGAGAATGAGAAAATCCATAGATATATTACAAAGTAAACCAGGTGGAATGAACTTACCGATTTTGAAATAAAGGGTAATACTCTAGGTAGATTATTACCTTTTAGTATGAATGAAAAGGTCTTGAGCAAGATCAGGAAGAAGATGAGAAATATTAATCCTGAAAGCCCTTGAATGTTTCCAGAGGTCTGTCTTCCCAAACCAGATGGCAAATGAATTAGATTGTCTGTGAGTTATAGAATATTAAATTTTATAACCAAACTAAATTGATGTCTTATGCCCGGAACCTATGCACTAGTGAGTCTACTGGGAACAGCTTAGATTATCTTCACTACTGATTCATGAAAAAGGTTTTGGCAAATGGTCTCAGGCAAGGAATGAAGCCAGGAACAGCATTTGTCATACCAGATGGGCTGACTCACCCTTTGGATAGAAAAATTCACCTGTCTTATTCTAAAAACTACCCTGTGGTCTCTTAAATGGACCAGGGACATTGTAATATTCTATATTGATGAATGAGCCTTGTTTATTCAGTGTCTGTGAGCTTAAGTGTGGTGCTAAGTATTATCTATCAAGCTGGGTTTTTGAAGAAACTTCATGAAAACCCATGTGGACATCCAAAGTTCAGCTGTTTGGAAGAAAAGATGGGAAACTGTCTCATAGCTACTTTGGGAGAAAGAAGACATTATCAGAGGTTGGGAGTATACAGTACGCAAGACACAGGGAGCTCATCTACTCCAAAGGATAGTAAATAAAAGATTTTCCCTTGTTTAGGGCCACAGAGGGACCTTGGTGTCTTGACATCAAAACGTAACTCCCATGGCTGGGCCTCGGTGGCTCACACCTGTAATTCAGCACTTTGGAAGGCTGAGGTTAGAGGGTCACTTGAGACTAGGATTTTGAGACTAGCCTGGGCAACATAGCTATAAAAAAATTTAAATTTGCTGGGCATGGTGGTATGTACCTGTAGTCCCAGCTGCTCAGGAGGCTGAGGTGAGAGGATCGCTTGAGCTCAGGAGTTTAAGTCTGTAGTGAATTCTGATCACGCCACTGCATTCCAGCCCGGGTGACTGAATGAGACCCTGTCTCAAAGATAAACAAATAAACAGTCACTCCCTAAAATGCTATTTGGATAAAAAGTCGTGAAGATTGCTTCTCCCACACTTTCATCCAGCTGTTCCATGCTCATTATTTAAGGTTTAGATGAAATTTCACTTCCTCAGAGAGGCCCTCGACCTCCCTGAGTAGCTCCCCCCTCCCTGGCCACGCCTCAGGGACACTACCATGTGCCCACCTTGTTTCTGCACTCAGTTACTTGTTCAGGTTTGCCTCCTGAACACATGAGCCCCACAGGGATCCCGTCTGTCTTGCTCACTGCCGTACCTTCCACACCAGCATGCGTCTGACCCATGTTTGTTGAATGGATGAATCTGTGGAGCTTTGGAAATTGTGAAACAAATCCCATTTGCTTACCAGGTTTTACAGTCCCAGGTCTTTTCTGCTATTTATTCTGACACATCTTTTGGATTTTATTCTTATAAGGCATCTCCCTGTTCCCACTGCTGCTGTCCTAATTCCGAATTTCCTTATATTTGGCTCACTGCAATGGAATGTGTTGTCTGCCTTGGGTCTCCCTCTGCTCCAGACCATTCTGCAGTCTCTTGCTGGATCAATTTTCTATTTCCTGTTCAGAAAACAAGCCACAGCACTGACTTTCAATTCCCACTTATGTGTCTCTGCTTCCCAGCCTCTTCTTTATGTGCCCTTTGAATCAGTCAAGTCCAAGTCCTCCTCCTCTGCCAATATAGCCTATGCTTTTCTGCCCCAAGCTTTTGCTCATGTGGTTCTTTTTCCCTCTCTTTTCTAGAAATGGAGTCTCGCTATGTTGCCCAGGCTGCCCTGGGCTCAAGTGATCCTCCCATCTCAGCCTGCTGAGTAGCTGAGATTACACCTGGCTTGGCTTTCAGGTGGTTATTTTTACTTGCCCAAATATTAGTCAACTTTTAAGTCTCAATCAAATATTCTGTCCTCCAAAAAGCCTTTCTGGAGTTCACTAAACTAATAGTAAGCTCTGCCTCCTTATACTTTTCTAACACGTTATTTGTTCCCCTCTTTGGTATGAAACACTGCATGTAATTGCCTGAACTCTCCCACTAGGCCATGAACTCCTCAGTCAGAGGGTTAAGTCTTAGTCATATTTGCCTTCCATAGTACACTCAGCATAGGCCTCGCACAGGAGATACTCAGTAAGAGTTGTAGAATTAAGGGCCATTTCAAAATTCTTGTTTGGGTTTAGTTTTATTTGAAGGCTAGAAAAATGCAAAACATCCAGGAATATATTAGTCATGATTATTGCTAAGGGAAAGAAATCTGTCTCTCATTTGAAGAACTGTCTGGCTATGGATTGTGGTTTGGTTGGTAAAAACAAATCACATAGAACTTTACACTTTGCATTGTGCTTTTGGCGGCTCGACGTCAGCCAATTCCCTCAACCTTGTGAGGCAAGCAGGCAGGTTATAGGTGTGTCTGTTTCACAGTACAGGAAACTGAGACTCAGAGAGGATAAACAGCTGGTAAGTAGTGGAACTGGTGCTCGAGGCCTGTGACTCCAGATGGCATGCTCTTTCCCTCCTAGGCTGCTGTCCTCCAGCCCTCACCACAAGCTCAGTGGGCTGAGATGGGTGGAGACCCTGATCTATTTTTGCTGCATTTTTCAGAGATGGCTTTAGAAACTCCAGTATTTCCGGATAAGCATTCATCCTGGGTGAAAGAGATTGCTCATACATGAGCTCAGCTTTCAGTTCAAGAAGTTGGAAGGAAGAGCAATGCTGAAAAGTCATAGAGTTTGATTAGACAGTGATTGAGATGTTTTACAAATTAGGTGGAAAGGACCCTGCCCTGCCAACTATGAGCTGGTCAAGCTTAGGAGTCTTTGTGCCTAGTTTCCTAGTAGAAAGAGTCTTGGTCAGGTGTGGTGGCTCACGCCTGTAATCCCAGCACTTTGGGAGGCTGAGGTGGGCGGATCATGAGGTCAGGAGTTTGAGTCCAACCTGACCAACATGTTGAAACCTCGTCTCTACTAAAAGTACAAAAATTAGCTGGGCATGGTGATGGGCCCCTGTAATTCCAGCTACTCAGAAGGCTGAGGCAGGAGAATCACTTGGACCCAGGAGGCGGAGGTTGCAGTGAGCCAAGATTGAGCCCTTGTACTCCAGTCTAGGAGACAGAGCAAGACTCCATCTCAAAAAAAAAAAAAAAAAAAAAAAGTCTCAACCACCACCAGCAGCAGCAGCAGCAAGTAAAAGGAGTTCAGGCATTAGACTTAGATGGACCTGGGTTCAAATCCCAGCCTTACCACTCACTGGCTATCTGGCTTTGAGAAAATTACCTCTCTGAGCCTCCATTTCATTAACTGTAACTGAAATAGTCACTGTGATCATGTCCCAGATGCTATAAATCTATTATCCCGTTCAATTTTCATATAGATCCTAAGAAGTAGGTGTTGTGTTATTATTATTATTTTTACTAATTTTTGCTCCTTCTTCATTCTACGGACAAGAAACAGGTTCGGGGAGCAAAAGGTTGCCAGCAGCAAGAGGTTGCCAAGAAGATAAACATCAACTCACTTACTCATCGTCCAGTATCACCACTGTTGTATCACCATTGGCATAACAAGGAAAGGAAAACTGTCTCAGCAGGGTTCATGTGGTGGTCAGATAAGAAAATGCGTTTGAAGTGTCTAGATGATATTAATTGGATCCCTGCTTATTTCTTTAAATAAATGTTTGTAAGTAAATAGGTATATGCAGGTATCTGCGTTTCTTTAAATCATGTTTGGATGATAAATCCTTTGGTTAATGATGAAATGATGATGATTAGTCAGATAAGTTCATGTTTATACTCAGCTTTTTTTCTTTTCTTTTAGCAGACATTCCCGGAAACAGTTACCACTCAGAACATGAGGCAGAATCCAGCACTACCCTCCAAGCAGTGACAGCAGATCCCACTGGCTTGGAGGCGCCCTCAGAAGCAGGGCAGGAGCCTTTGAAATTCCACTCTTGCTAACACAAACCTCTGTATGGTGACACAGATCACAAGCACAGAAAGGAACTGTGTTACAAACTGGTGTTATGTCTGATGGGAGTTGTAGGAGTTAATCAAGGAAGAATAAAACCTAGGGGAAAAATATTGCACGAGGATTATTGATAGGTCTGTATTTAAAATCATTGTTTTCATTAGAGTTTCTTACCCCTTTCAGTGGTCATGCTGGCATCGAGGCCCTGAGTGGATGCTCATAGCCGGGGTCTATCACTGAGGGGGAGAGACTCCAAGGACCTGTAAGAGGGCAGGGCTACCAGGTAGACAAGGACACCATAGCTCTGATTATAAATCTTTGCTTTGTCTCTTACTAGCTGTGTGACTTTCAACCAATGCCTTACACACTGGGACTCTGTGGCAAAGATGGCTTGTTCATCCTCAAATCATTTCCTTTTCCACTGGGCACAGGGGATAAGCCAGGAGTGGTCCCAAGACTGACTCTGACCAATGAGATGTCCATGGGAGGCACGTCTGCGGTGCCCAGACCTGGCTATTGACAATGTCCACGTGCTTCCCCCACTCCGGCTCTTCCCTACCTGCTGGAGAAAGAAGGTGCTGATGACTAGAGGAGGGCAGAGCCACAGATGGAAGGGGCCTGGGGCCTGAAACACCACATGAAAGACCGCCGTGCCACAAGTGGTCTGTGGATGTGCTTGTGTGTGAGTAGGGAATACACTTTTATTGTGCTGAGCCCCTGATAATTTGGGGTTTATCTATTACTGCATCTAGAGTTAGCGTCACTGATACAGGGACATTTTCCTTGTCTATATCATGGAGGTAAAAATTGATCCTTATCTTAGGTGTTGTAAAGATGAAAATAAATAATGTGTAGGAAATGATTTTAGACATTCTACAAGTCCTCATCACCAGTCTGGTTAATCAACCTGGTTGCACACCTGCTGGCAGCCCACTAGATCTGTGATATCCTTGCTCCTGGTCAATGCTCGGTGAAGCTCCCCCAGCAGACGGAGGCCTGAATCCACAAGCCAAGCTCAAGCCCCATGATGGACGCTGTTCATGTCCAAGCAGACACCATTCCTCCCACTTTCGCTTCTCTCCATGGGATGCTGATAACATGCCTGTTATGGAAATTTTGAAAAGAAAATTTTATTGTGAAAATAGTAAAAAACCCGTGCACTTTCATGATCATTAATATAATGGTTTATTTCTTCCTGTATTTTTTTCTTTTTTTAAATCTCTCACCTTGAGCTGAATCCTCATATTTGTTTTTCCTTTATTTTTTTGATGGAGGTTGTTAAAAATCCTTATATTTCTTAAAGGAGGTATATATATATATGTGTGTGTGTATATATATATATATATATGTACATATGTGTGTGTGTGTGTGTGTATCTATCTATCTATCTATCTATATATATATATAGAGAGAGAGAGAGAGAGATGGATGGAGTCTGACTCTGTTACCCAGGCTGGAGTGCAGTGGGGCAATCTCTGCTCACTGCAACTTCCACCTTCCGGACTTCTGGGTTCAAGCAATTCTCCTGACTCAGCCTCCTGAGTAGCTGGGATTACAGGTGCATGCCAACACACCCGGCTAATTTTTGTATTTCTGGTAGAGATGGGGTTTCACTATGTTGGTCAGGCTGGTCTCAAACTCCTGACCTCGTGATCCGCCTGCCTCGGCCTCCCAAAGTGCTGGAATTACAGGTGTGAGCCACCGCACCCAGCCAATATATTTTTTACCATAGTTGAGAACACCATACACCTATGATTTGGTATCTTGTGTTTAATGTTCCACTTCTTATGATCGTAAGCATTTCCCATATCACTAAAAGCTCTTACAGTCATGACTTTTATTAGAGGTCTACACTATTCCATTGTAAGGATGTACCTTGATTTTCCCTATCGTTAGTTAGGTTGTTTCTAGTTTTTCAGTTTTAGAATGAGTACTGCAGTAACATATTTGTAAACTGTGGATTGCTCCCTTTGCAGTTTGAATTCTTTAAAGCCATTCAGGTTTTGGATCTGGGTAATATGTAGAAACCTATTACATTTCTTAGATACAACCTGGTTTCCAGAATATAGCAGTATGGGAAGGTCAAATGTGGGCCACAAGGAGCCCCAGGTGCAATACCGGAGATTCTTGGAGCCTGGAGAGAAGTCTTCTTTTGCACTAGCTCTAGGTACAGGTGTCTGAGCTGCCTGAGCATAAGACATGTGATGGATGGTTCATTTTAGGTGTTGACTTCACTGGATTATGGGGTACCCAGATAGCTGGCAAAGCATTATCTCTTGGTATGTCTGTGAGGGTGTTTCCAGAAGAGATTGACATTTGAATCAGTGGACTGAGTAAGGAAGATCCGCCCTCACCCAATGTGGGCAGGCACCAGCCAATCTGCTTCGAGTCCCGATAGAACAAAAAGGTAGAGGAAGGGCAAATTTCCCTCTTGTTCTGGAGCTGGGACACCCTTCTCCTCTTGCCCTTGGACACCAGCACTCCAGGTTCTTTGGCCTTCAACTCTGGGACTTGTACCTACCCTGCAAGGTTCTCAGGCCGTAGTCTCGGACTGAGCCACACTACCGACTTCCCTGGGTCTCCAGCTTGCAGTTGGCTCTTTGTGGGACTTCTCAGCCTCCATAACCACATGAGCCATTTTTCCTAATAAATCCTCTCTCGTTAACTATCATCTGTCCATCCATCCTATTGGTTTTGTCTGAATGGAAAACTCTAATACAGGAGACAATGGAGACCCCCTTTCTCATTCTCTGTGGGAGACATGCAAGCCTTTTTTCTTGGAAGAGTCTGGGTTGCACTGTCGGGCCAGACATCACACTTCTTAAAGTCTGAGTTGCTCTCTCCCCTTCCCCTTCCCCCTCCCCTTCCCCTTCCCTTTTCCCTTTCCCTTTCCCTTTTTTTTCTTTCTTCCTCCTTTTTTTCCCTACACCTGAGCAATTTTGATTGAGATATAATTAATATTCCATAAAGTTTGCCCTTTTAAAGTATACAATTTGGTAGCTTTTAATGTAATCACAAAGTTTTACAACCATCACCACTAATTCCAGAACATTTTTATTACTCCCAGAAAGAAACACCAACCCCATTAATAGTCACTTCCCATGCTCACCTCCTCCAGCCCCTGGCAACCACTAATCTACTTTCTGTCTCTATGGATTTGCCTTTCCCGATGTCATATAAAGGGAATCTATAACATGTGGCTTTGGGGGCTAGCTTATTTTATTTAGCATAATGTTTTCAAGGTTCATCCATGTTGTTGTATATACTGGTTTTTCATTCTTCTCATGGCTGAATACTATTCCATTGTATAGCTAGACCACATTTTGTTTATTCATTCATCAACTGATAGACATTTGAGTTGTTTTCACTTTTTGGCTATCATGAATAATGCCTCTGTGAACATTTGTGTACAGGTTATTATGTGGATATATCTTTTCAATTCTCTTGGGCATGTATCTAGAAATAGAATTACTGTTTAATTTGATGTTTAATTTACTTTAGAATAGCAAAACTGTTTTCCAAAGGGAAACACCATTTTATATTTCCACCAGCAGTGTATGAGAGTTCCAGTGTCTCCACACTCGTCACCACTTACTTGTCTATCTTTTTTTATTATATAGCTATCCTAGTAGGTGCGAAGTGGTATCTCATTGTGGTTTTGATTTTCATTTTCCTAATTACTAGCGATGCTGAAAATCTTTTCTTTGCATATTAGCCATTTGTGTAACTTCTTTGATATATATTTGTATGTAATTTCTGTCTATTCAAATCTGTTGCTCACAAAAATTTTGTTGTTTTTCTTTTTATGGTTGCGTTATAAGAGCTCTTTATATATTTTAAATATAGATGCTTATCATGTATATGATTTGCAAATATTTTCTCCCATTCTATGAGTTGTCTTGTCACTTTCTCGATAGTGCCATTTGCCACACAAAGGTTTTTAATGTTGATGAAGTCTATTTTTTGATTTCATCTATACAATTCATAATTTTGATTTTTTTTTTCTTTTTTCACTTATGCTTTTGGTGTCATGTCTAAGAAACCATTGCCTAATCCAAGGTCACACAGATTTACTTCTGTGTTATTTTTAGAGCATCATAGTCTTAGCACTTATACTTAAATCTCTGATTCATTTTGAGCTAATTTTGTGTGTGGTGTGAGGTACAGGTCCAACTTCATTCTTTTGCATGTGAATATCCAGTTATCTTAACACCATTTGTTTGAAAGACTATTCTTTCTTCATTGGATTGCCTTGGAACCCTTGTCAAAAACCAATTAACTATAAATGTATGATTTTATTTCTGGACTCTCAATACATGTCTATCCTTATGGCAGTACTGTGCTGTCTTGATTAGTAGAGATTTGTCATACATTTTGAAATTGGAAAGTTTGTGTCTTTCAACTTTGTTCTTTTTCAAGAGCTTTTTGGCTATTTTGGGTCCCTTGTATTTCTATATAAATCTTATAATCAGTTTGTCAGTTTAGACAAAAGAGGCAGCAGGAATTTTCATAAGGATTTCATTGAATCTGTAGATCAACTCAAGGAGTACTGCCATCTTCCAGAGTGTTATTCTTTAAAAACAAGAAAACAAGACAAATCACAAATTTTAACAGTTACTCAGCTCACATTTGCAACAGTTTAGTTTCTCTGCAATGTGAATCACTATTTCCTCCAGCTGTTTTAAAAAATGGAATGCTTCACCTTGTGTATAAATTATCTTCTTTGTATCAACTATATTTCCTTATTAGACCTTAATGATTCTATTTTACTAGGGTTGTTAGGGGTAGGTACTATATGAATTTCACTAAAAGATGAAGAAGTCAAGGCAAAAAAACCCCCCAAACAGTCAAGCAATTACCCCACTTGGCACAGAAGAACAGATAGGTCTGTGATGAGAATGAAAGACTGCAGGTTCTCACACTACTGTGCTCTCCCGAGGAATTAGGAAGAGCTGATTTCCAATCCCAACTGCTTATTCCCCATTCCCCTGTATTGGTGTGGAATTTTGAAAAAGTATTTAATTTCTCTGAATCTGTTTCTTCGTCTTTATTGCAGTGGTGTGATCCAGGTATCCAGGTGACCTCATGGGCCTGTGTCTGGAATATAAGCCACTCTCACTTTTAATGACAAATTATAGTTACCAAAGCTACACCCTCCCCAGCCTGGCTTCCAGAAACCCTCTTCACAGTGTCCCCCATTTGTTCTGAGTCTCGAAAGTGTGTCTCCTGTGCGCAGAACCAGTCTGTTAGCTGCAGTCATCCTCTCCGTCACATCAGTCCCGTTGACTCTTCTGCACCTGTTCCCCACCTCCACCCACCTTGTTTCTGCAGGGCCACAAGGAGTGCTTGTCGGTGCATTGCCAAAACCAGGCAACGTTGTTTTGGGATTCATTCAAAGCTCCTTATTCTATTGGCACCAGAGCAGGTCTGTATCTATGCAGACAAGAAGAATAGTCTCCACTCCAAATGCAGCAAGAGACTCTGCCCATCCTCGGAGTCCTTGACTCATACTTGAAGAATCCTATCAGCCTCGGGCTCTTGTATTCCTGGCCATACTCCAACTGGTGGAAGCCCTTAAGAGGGGGAAAAGATAGCAGCCCATCATCACCTTCTTGGCTTTACACTCTTCCTGTCACCTAGGCTGGTCCTTTCTCCCAGGCCACCACATAGAAGCTTCGATTAATGCAAGCCCACCAAAAGAAAACTTGCATGGGGGCAAGGGGATGGGGGGCTGTGTGTGGATCTCACCAACAGCAGCTGGTGTCTGCTGTGGGGGCAAGCTTGAGGTCTCCGATGATTTAAAATGGTACCTACCCAGGAGGTGGTGTGAGATTAACTGAAATAATGCAGAGAATGTCCTGGCACCAGAAAGACATTTCCCCGAGGGGTTCAAAATGTCAAAGGCGACGAGGTCCCTTTTCTGGTAAAGGGTGCGTTTATTTTCCAAATACTTCTTCTTACTGCCTCAGTGGAAATTTGCCTGGGCCTGTGGTTCCAGGGAACACTGGGGCAACCCCCTTTCTTCCTATGGACTTGCGTGGCTCCATTCGAGTCCAGGAGGCAGATTGAACTCAGGGTCAGAATCACCGCCTCATATGCTCACCTGGCCAGGCACTGGGAGAGGAAGGACCATCTGTCTCTCTGTCCATGGGTCTGGCCCAGCTGGTGCAAGAACCCCAGGTGCAGAGAGCGTTGCAGCCACCCTCCCCTGCCCACGTGCCTGGGCGTTTCCAAACACTCCCCTTGGCTTCCACCAGAAATAGAAGGTTGTTTCATCCACCCATGCAAGGTCTTTCCCGGGACTCCTCCTCCCCAGAAACCCAGGTGGTTATTAGGGAGCTGCGCTAATCCCTCTGCCTGCACCTCGCAGACCCTGCCCACGCTCCAGCGCCGCGTCCTCCGCAAGCGCAGTGAGATGGCTCATCCTCCCCTTCTCGCCTTTCTCACAGCCCAGGTGCTGCACCCAGGCAGTCTGACAAAGCTGTTCCCCTTCCCGATCTGGCCAGACGCGGCTCTGCGCAATTGCGCTCGGCAGTCCACCTGCTCCCCGGCGGCAGTCCCTCGGCCCCGCAGCAGGTGGGGGCCGCCGCACAACCTCGCAGGCCCAATGAGACACAGGAAACGCCAAACTGGGTTATGTAAGTGGGTTAGGCAGGTGGCGAGCGAGGTGCGTTCTACAAGGAAGTTGTGAGTCAGGAGTCTGGCAACGTAAATTCTCAGTTCTCCTTTTGGTTTCATTACAGCTATTGGATGTCTGGTGTGTTCGCAGAAGTGTGATAGATGACTAGATGTCAAAATACGGAAGCACAGGGAGGGCTCTGGGAACCAGGCCCTGAGGATGAGACAGTCTTCAAACTCGACAGTTCACAGTCCTCAGGAGCGCAGACGCTGGAGCAATCATACAGCACATTATCCCACATATAATAGTGAAAATGTATGCAACGTGGGGTGGGGGAGAAGTGGAGCGGGGGAGGGGGAAAGACAGCGATTCTTTCTGGAGTCAGTAAAGGCTCCAGGGACGCCCAACCTGAGTTTTGAAGAATAGATACAATTTGCAAGGTGGCCAAGAGCGTAGAACATTCTTGTTAGAGGAATCCGGGGTCGGGGGAGAGGAGAGTTTGGTGCCCTCCCAGATCTCCTCAGCACCCTTCAAAGCTACCCCCAAGTACCATTCTAAGCATAAATGGTGTTTGCTATGTGAACTGTGAACTCTGCATCAAGACAAGTCTGTGCTGTCCTTTTCAACCCTACCTACTAGCTTGAGCTGACATTAAGGGAGGATTGTGGGTTGGGGCTTTGGGGCCAAAGGATTGAGAAGTACTTCCCATGGCTGGGACAGCAACGAGAGCAGACAAGACCATAAAGGACTTTGGATGTCACGCTTAACGACTTAAGCTTTATCCTCTAGGCTGGAGCTTGCAAGCTGGTGGCCATAAGATGATTTTTTTAAAAAACCCTACAGACTTGTTTTGTTTAATTCAAGTTTTAAAAGTCAGTACCTCTCCGGCATCTCTTGGAAAAATCCAGATCTGGTGTCACTGGACTCACAGTCCTGCTGTAAGCTGGCTCCAGGTCACAGCTGCCTCCTGGAAACCGGGCACCAGCTTACCCTTTGTCTCATTCTCTCAAGCTTCCTGGGAGTCTGCCTGGGCTCTGCAGGCGTCTCAGCACACTCCCTGGAGACAACGGGCATGCACTTATCATTTGTGCAGAGAGTCAGTGGTAAGATCCGGGGCTGGTAAAATTTGTCTCAACGACAAATGCCAGTAGAGACAGAAATGAAGATTTGAAATTTCCTGTTGTGTATGTGCTCTCCCTGCTCAGAACATGTATGGCTGCTAGCAGGCAGTTTGCATGCACCAGCTATGGTGTGCTGAGTGGGTGGCAGGGACTCACTCATTCATTCAGCAAACATTCTGTTCTAGAATGGGTTCTTAGGGAGGCAGATGCTGAGTCAAGGATTCAGGAGCAAGGAGTTTATTGGCACTCTGGAAGTGAAGAAGACAGAAAGGAGGGTGGCTAATAAAGGGTGCATTGTTGAGTCTGCTACCACTGTGTGAACTTAATCATACTGGGAAACTTTCAGATCCAGTGTAGAATACATGCCTCAGAGTTATCTCACTAAGGGGTGAGGAAGCTGGGGTATTTATACACCAAGTCCTATCAATCATTGGTTGAGGGCTGCTTCTAGGGAGCATAAATTTCCTGGAACTTATGCCTTGATCCTGAAATAGGCAAAGCAGGCTTTGGTGGCGAGAAAAAACCCTGGGGCAAGGGAATACGGAGGCTGGCAATTGGAAGTCAGACTAGCTTGTACTAAAGAGAGATAAGGACAAGGGGCTATGGATGGGGCAGTGACAGAATCTGCAACACATTCTTTGAAGACTTCCCGTGTGCCAGGTACTGTCAGGTCACCATTATAGAGATGGATTTTGTCTCTGCCTTCATAGAGCTTATAGCTTAGTGGAGGAGACAGGCAAGTAACCAGGCAGAGCCCAAAAGATGGGATATTTTGTGATAGTAGGAAAGAGAAGTATGTCTCAATCGGCTTCCTGGAGAAGGTAATACCTAAGCTAGCTCTGAATTAGGAGTAGAAATGTTTATAAGTTGCTCTGAGCAGCATGTGCAAAGGTCCTGAGGAGACTGAGATTGCAGCAAGTTTAAGAAACTACAAAAAATAGATATGCCTGGATTGTAGAGTTTAAGAGGTTAAAAGAATAAGGGAATAAGAAAAGAATAAGGGTAGTTGAAGAATCTGGAGAGGGGAGCCAGACAGTGGAGAAGTTGGAAAACTGCTTGGAGAGTTCCGAGAGGTATTTCTTTCCCAAGACCGATCCTACTCCCACTTAGGATTTCAAGTCCTTAAGTGGCCATCTGCAGCCTCCCCCTACCTGTTTGCATCTTGCACACAACCTTTTCTCTTATACAAATTCTAACAGAAGTTTTAACATTTTAAATAGGAAGCCTAATGAAAATTTACTTGATTTTTGCTGCAGATTAAACTAATAAGCAATTGACAAATTATTTCTTTTCTTGAATCAAGTGACTAGGTCAAGTAGTACAGTTATGTGTTCCTTCATGATGGGGACCTGTTCTGAGAAATGCATCGTTAGGCAATTTCACCATCGTCTCACCATCATAGAGTGTATTTACACAAACAGATGGTGTAGCCTCTTACACACCTAGGTTAGAAGGTATGGCCTATTGCTCCTGGCCTACAAATCTGAACAGCAGGTGAATGTACTAAATACTGTAGGCAATTATAATACGATGGTAAGGGATTTGTTTATCTAAACATATTTAAACATAGAAAAGTACAGTAAAGATATATTTTAAAAGACCAAAAATGGTACACTGTATAGGACAGTTCCACTATAATCTTATAAGACCACCATTGTATATTTGGTCTGTTGTTGACTGAAATGTCATTACGAAATTAAGATACTTAACCTAGGCAGTGGGGTGTGGCATGCTGTATTTCCCAAAGATGGTTTCAGGGATACCTCCTAACCCACACTCTTATTACAACATGACTTTGACACTCCTTCGAATGAGAGCTGTGCTCTGTATTCCTTCCTCTTGAATTTGGATGGGCTGCGACTATGATGGTGGTGATACTGTGTGACTTTTGAGGGTCAGTCATAAAAGGCAAGACTCCCTTTGGTTTTCTAGGGATACTTGCCTTTGGAGCCCTAAGCCCCCATTTAAGAAGTCTTGAGGCCACCGTGCCGTTCCAGGGGCAGAGAGAACAAGGTCCTGATTCAGGTAAAGTAGATGGGATTAGAGGGTAATGACAGAGAGACAGATGCGTATGATTGATAGATTCACATTATAGATGATAGATGACAGATGTTTATGATAAAAAGGTGATAAATAGATGCAAATGACGGATGAGATAAATGATAAATATGACGGGCATATACTGACAAACGATACATACATGGTAGACACATGATAGATAAATAGATAGATAATAGATAAAGGAGAGAGAGCAGGCAATATTTAATAAGGCCTGAGGAGTCAGGACTAGGAGAGCTTTGACTGTCAGGATGAAGAGTTTGCTGGTGTCTGCGTGCAGATTCATGGCTGAGGCTGTCTGTAGCCAGGAAGGAAGTTGCAGGGATCCGAGATGAGGGAATGAGGTTCTAGGCTAAAGTGCAGATATTTTCCTTTGGGCAGAGAGAGAAAGGAATGAATTTAAGACACACCGCAGAGGACGAGGAGGTAATTATTAATGAATACGTAACCTCCAGTGAAAAGAAGTACAGAGGAGGCAAAGTTTAGACAGTGAGTTTCAAGAGGACGAGCCCCTCTAGAAAGAAATGAACAACCCCTTTCTCTCCAGGGATTACTAGTTTAGCTGCACAATGGCAGAAAAACTCCAAGTCGCGGAATGCCTAAGCATTTGCCAAATCATTAGCAGCTCTAGTGAACCCGAGAAGGTGGGAGAGCAGTGAAAAGTTATGGTAAATAAGAGGCTGGAGATTTTAGCAGATTGTAATCACCTGGTATCATCCTTCTTGCTCATCACCTCAACCCTGAGAGCTGCCTCTATTTTTGTTCACAATGGTCCATCTGATTGACAGCATCTCCCTCAAGCCTGTGCAGCCACATCTCATTAAGAGAAGAGGGCGTTAGAAATTTCCTTCAGGTCAGGATGCTATAACAGATGAAAAGGAGAAGACATTTAAGAGAAAAATAACTCAGCAGTACACCATTAATCAATTTCTCCCTCTCCGTCTCCCGCTTTCATCTCGCCTGACCTAATACCCTGAAACTTCTATGATAAGAAACGTAGGCACAGATAGTGTCCTATGAAGCAGCGTTCTTGCAGAGCTGTGGCCGTGATTAATATCGCCCCTGCCCACAGTGATGTTTTTATTTCTTAACTACTGCTCTTTTCTTTGGGGAATCGACACGCTTTACTCTGTATTACAGTCAGCATCTGCCATGCAGATTCCCTGGAAATCACTACAAGCTGCCCATTGCAACCTTGAAAGAGGCATCTTTCAGAAACCCATGACCCAGAATCCTGTGACGATCTCTAGGAATCACGTTTGAGGGTGAGTGCCACCTTTGACCTGAGCACTTTGCCTGATCCTCCTTTGTCGTCCTATAAAAGGTGGTGTTGATGACACAGAGTCACCTGGAATGCTGACTCACCACCAACAGAGAAGTCCAGCAAGGCATTGTTTGGAATGGAATGAGCATGCATATTTAATCCGATTTCGTTAATGTTTCTGAGTACCTCCTCCAAGCCACAGCATTCAGTACTGGGCTACAGGCTAGTGAGGGCTGAGACATAGAACAACCACCCCGCCACCAATCAGATTGGGAAGAAGGCCAAGAAGAGGTTTGGACAAGGGTTTGGGGACATGGGGAGGAAGCCAGCACTTGACTTTGGGGACTAAGGAAGGTGCCAAGAGGAGGTGACACTTGTCCTGGAAGAGTGAGTAGGATTTTGGGACATGGAGAAAGATATCCAGGCAGAGACGCATGAGCCTACGACCTTGTTAGAGGAGGAAAACACAGGCAAAGCACAACCCCTGCCGTCCAAGAGTGGGGGCCTGAAGATTAGGTGTCGTAAATGTCATGCCCAGTTTTTTATGAATAACAATATAATAATAGCTGAATTCTAATGAGTGTTTACTACGTGCCAGGTACCCTGTTATTTGCCCTCCCTGAATTTTCTTTTTTGATTCTATACAGCCTAATGAGGCAATAAATGACATCACTGTCCTCAGCCTAATGAGGCAATAAATGACATCACTGTCCTCTCCTTTTATGTATGAGGAAGCTGAGACTTAGAGAACTTCACTAGTGTGCGGAGGTCACACAGCTGGCAGGCCCCAACTCAGGCTGTTTGCCCCCCAGCCAGGCCAACTCCCTCTCACTTGCAGCCATAGAGGAGGGTGGTGTACAAGAATTTCCAAACTAGCTGAAATTTTAAAATATGCAGATTTTCGGATCACACTTTCAGAAATGTGCTTCAGTGGGTCCCGGGGAAGAGGCCCACACTCTTCTTTTAAAGACTTCCCAGGTGATTTTGATGGGAACAAATGACATAGCAGTTATGAGCCTCACAGGGCATTTTCTGCCCAAACCTACCTATGGAGCTTTGCTGTCCTTTTAGTTCTCATCACAGCAGAAGGGAGGTGGGGAAGGACCTAAAAGATCAGGGTTTTAGACCTGGCCCTCCTGCCAACCAGCTGTTCAATTTTGGACAGTCACATGCCCTGTTTAGATTTTAATTCTTTGTGTGTCAGAGTTGAGGGGTGGACAAGATAACGCTTGAGATTGCCTCAAGCTTCAACATTTAACAGTTCTACTGGGCAGTGATGGCACTTCTGCTGTCAGGTCTTGATACATTCAGGAATTGAAGCTTAGAATTAGAAGTCTGTACTCGTTGTTAGGGCTGCAATAAGAAAGGGTTACTGCAGGCCGGTGCAGTTGCTCTCGCCTGTTATCCCAGGACTTTGGGAGGCTCAGGCAGGTGGATTGCCTGAGGTCAGGAGTTTGAGACAGGTCTAGCAACATGATTTGAGACCAGCCTGGCCAACATGGTGAAACTCCATTTCTACTAAAAATACAAAAATTAGCAGGGCATGGTGGCACGCACCTATAGTCCCAGCTACTCGGGAGATTGAGGCAGGAGAACACTTGAACCCGGGAGGCAGAGGTTGCAGTGAGCCAAGATCGTGACATTGCACTCCAGCCTGGATGACAAGAGTGAAACTCCATCTAAAAAAAAAAAAAAAAGAAAAGAAAAAGAAAGTACTACAGGCTGGGGCATAAACAACAGAAACGTATTGTCTTAAGGTCCAAAGTCAAGGTGTTGGCAGAGTCGGCTCCTTCTGAGGTCTGGGAGGGAGAATCTGTTCCCTGCTGCTCTGGTAGCTTCCGGTGGATTTCTGGGAAGCTTTGACGTTCCTTGGCTAGCAGAGGCATCCTCCTGATCCCCGTCTTCACCTTCACACGAGGAGGCGTACTCCTCGTGCGCCTGTCTGCCTGCAAATGTCCCTTTTTTATAAGGACACCAGTCATATTGGATTAAAAGCCTACCCTACCTCAGTCTGACCCCACCTTCACTAATTCACATCTGCAACAACCCTCTTTCCAAATAAGCTCACATCTGAGGTACCAGGGCTTAGGTCTTCAAAACAAATTTTGGGGGGATTCAATCCAACACATAACAAGGTCCCAGTGAAAAACAGCACAAAGATAGACTGAAGTAACTTGAAACTGAATTAAGTTTCTGCATCAGTCGGGAATATGGTCATGCACTGCATAGCAATGTTTTGGGCAATGATGGATTGCATAAACAATGGTGCTCCCACAAGATTATCATGGAGCCGAAAAACTCCTATCACCTAGTAATGCTGTAGCCATCCTCATGTCACAGCACAACGCGTTATTCACGTGTGTGTGGTGATGCTGGTGTGAACAAACCTACTGTGCTGCCCGTCACATACAAGTAGGTGACACGCAATTATGTACAGCACATAATGCTTGATAATGACAACAAATTACTGTTACTGGTTTGTGTATTTCCTAGTCTATACTTTTTATCATTATTTTAGAGTGTATTCTTTTCAACTATAAAAAAATTAATTGTAAAACAGCCTCAGGCAGGTCTTTGATGAGAGTTTCCAGAACAGGACATTGTTATCATAGGAGATGACGGCTCCATGTATGTTACTGCCCCTGAAAAGCTTCCAGTGGGGGGGAGGTGGAAGGCAGTGATGTGGATGATTCTGACCTTGTGTGGGTCTAGGCTAATGTGTGTGTTTCTGTTTTATTTTTTAATCAAAAATAAATTTTAAGTAAAAAAATAAAAATTAATTTAAATAGAAGAAATCATATTAAATAAGGACATTAAGGAAGGAAGCATTTTTTGTATGCTATGCAATATGTTTGTGTGTTTTTCTTTTGATTTTTTTTTTTAGACAGGGTCTTGTTCTGTCTTCCAGGCTAAAGCACAGGGGTTGCAACATAGCACACTGCAGCCTCTAACTCCTGGGCTAAAGCAATCCTGACTCAGCCTCCCGAGTAGCTAGGACCACAAGTGCGTGCCACCACACCTGGCTAAATGTTTTTATTTATTTTAATATTTATTTATTTATTTATTTTGAGACAATTTCTTGGCCTGTCACCCAGGCTGGAGTGCAATGGCACAATGTCAGCTCACGGCAACCTCTGCCTCCTGGGTTCAAGCAATTCTCCTGCCTCAGCCTCCTGAGTAGCTGGGATTACAGGTGGGAACCACCACACCCAGCTAATTTTTTTTGTATTTTTAGTAGAGACAGGGTTTTAGCATGTTGGTCAGGCTGGTCTCAAAGTCCTGAACACAGGTGATCCACCTGCCTCGGCCTCCCAAAGTGCTGAGACTACAGACATGAGCCACCACGCCGGGCCTAAACTTTTTCATTTTTTGTAGATACAGGGACTTGCTATGTGGCTCAGGCTGGTCTCAAACTCCTGGGCTCAGGCAATCCTCCCACCCCCAGCCTCCCAAAATATTGAGATTACAGGCGTGAGCCACTGCACCCAGCTGTGTTTGTGTTTTTAAGCTAAGTATTATTACAAAAGAGTCAGAAAGTTTTAAAACGGTGAAAAGCTTATCAAGTAAAAACGTTACAGAAAGCTAAGTTTAACTTGAAGAAAGAACACCTTTTAAAAATAAGTTTAGTGTAGCCTAAGTGTGAAATGTTGATGAAGTCTGAAGTAGTGCACACTAATGTCCTAAGTGGTCACATTCACTCAGCACTCACTGACTCACCCAGAGCAACTTCTATCCTGCAAGCTCCATTCTTAGTAAGTGCATATGTTTAGATACACAAATGCATCCCCTTGTGTCACAGTTGCCTACAGTATTCAGCAGAGTAGCCTGCTGTACAGGTTTGTAGCCTAGGAGCAATAGGATCTGCCATACAGCCGAGGTGTGCAGGTAAGTACGTTCCATGGTGTTCCCACGCCAACAAAATCACCCAACAATGCATTTCTCAGAATGCATCCCCGTCATTCAGTGCATGACTGTGTTTGTTGCAATCAACAGAATCCACTCATGTCTGTTTATAGTTTATGTTGGAAAGAAATTTATGAAAGGATCCTCGCTAACTCCACAGGGGCTGCTGGGTCAGGAGGGACACCAACTACAGTGAGGCTCTGCTCTGTTGAAGCAGACAACTACTGCCCCCCCCACCGACCCCATGCAGGGCACCTCCACTGTCCCCACCCCAGGAACCAGCACCTGCAGTGCCTGCTGCCTGACATCATCTTCCCCTCGTTGAGTCCCACGTGGGTGTGACTCAGACGTTCTTAAAGGGATCATTTGGAAAACCTACACCAAAATGGAAAATATGCCTGCTCTTTGACTCAGCAATTCTACTCCTATGGAGTTTTTTCCTAGGGAAATAATTCAGTGAGTGCCTAGAGAGTGTATTTGTAAATATGTTTGTTTCTCAGAGTATTGCTTATGTAAACCCACACAACCTCAATATTTATCAGTGATAGTTTTGCCAAGTAAACCATGATGCCCATGTGCATGGGAGTGGGGCTAAGTGTGATGATACGGACCGTGGTTCTCCGCTTAAGCACACCCAAGCTGATCAATGCCTCCTTTTTATGATAAGCACTTGTGATGCCCCTTTTTCTCTCCTGAAATGAAATTCATAGATAATACAACCTATATATATGATTTTTTAAAAAAATCCATGTAATGGCAACATGGGAATCCACAGGCATGCGTACATGAGGAAGCATGCCGAGTGTGTGAAGTTTTCCCCGTGGGTAAAACCACCATGAAGGTCCCAGCCAGAAATGCTGACCCTTCAAATGTGTGCACTGGGAACTCAGATCTCAGGATCCTGCTGCATGGCAATTGCGGATGGGACTTTTCACAATGAACAAAGCAAGGTACGATCCTCCCTCAATACCCCTCAACATACCCGAAAAACAAAGAGTATGTTAAAAACGTGCAAAAATCAGTCGTGTCTAAGTTAAAGTGAAGTTTATGTCGTGACTCAGATTATTTTAAGCAGAAATTTTCCACTACAGGAATGTCTGGTGTGATATTTCAAAATTATGTGGGATAATCGTCAAAGGAGGGACTGACTTCCCTGGGACCTCACCCACTAAATGCCAGGAACCCCTCAACCAGAAAAGCCCCCACAAATTTCTAACCCACCCTTGACAGGGGGCAGAATGGCTTCTCTGAGAACCAGTGACCACTGATCTGTGTTTACTGACGGGGAAAGAAGTCGACAATACCTACTGTGAAGTATGACGTATGGTTAAGTAAATGTAGGCTTAAGGATCCACAGCTACATGTGAAAGGACAAACATACAAAAAGCCTGCATGAAATAAAAATCTGTGTATGTGTGCATGTCCAGAGAGGAAAACATCTGAACATGTGTAAACAAACATTAACCATAGGTGTCTCTGCTGAGTGAGATTATAAGTCATTTTCATTTTCTAATGTCTATTCTTCCATATGGACTTATTTTTTATAATGATGTATTACTTTTATATTCAGAAAAATGAAACTATTTCCATTTGAAAAATTGGCCAGGCACGGTGGTTCACGCCTGTAATCCCAGCATTTTAGAAGGATTACAAGGTGGATCACTTGAGGCCAGGAGTTTGAGACCTGCCTGGCCAACGTGGCAAAACCCTGTCTCTACTGAAAATACAAAACTTAGCTGGGCATGGTGGCTCACGCGTGTAATCCCAGCTTTTTGGGAGGCGGAGCACAAGGATCACTTGAACTGGGAAGGTCGAGGCTCCAGTGAGCCAAGATCGTGCCACTGCACTCCAGCCTGGGTGGCAGAGCAAGACCCTGTCTCAAAATAAATAAACAAATAAATGAAAAATCAATAAAAGGAAGGCAGAGAGCACAGTTTTTCAGCCCAGGCAGTGCGGACATCTGGGAATGCCTTTCTTCTAGGAGGCTGTTCTGTACTTTGCAGGGTATGTAGGAGCATCCCTGGTCTCCACCCACTACAAGGCAATAGCACCCTCCACCTCAAGTTCTGACAACCAAAAATATCTCCAGATAGTACCAAATGACCCCTGGGGGTTGAATTGCCCTGGTTGAGAACCACTGTTGCAGAAGATTAAAAATCCAGGTTTGGAGATCTCACTGCCTGTGTTCTAATCCCAGCTGCACCACTCTTAACATGTGCAAGTAACTGAATAACTGTGCCTCAGACATCTTGTCTGTACAGTGGATCATGGTACCTCCTAGGGGTGCTTGAGAATGAAATTAGAAAATGTACATTTAAGTGATTAGCACAGTTCTTGGCATGTAGTTAAATGTACAATGAATGCAAGCTTCAATTATCGAAAAGAAAAATGTCTATCCCTAAATATGGGAAAGAAAACCTTATAAATAGATAAATGCTCCCACTATAGGAAGACACTGGACTCCACAAGCCACTGTCCCCAGGGAACTGGACCCTGTTCCTGGAGGTCTTGTCTGGCTAATTCTTTCCTGGGACCTGCATAAACTCTCAGTGTGTCTCAAGCCTTTTCTGGCTCTCTAGCCACAGGAATAGTCTGTTTTTTCAAAAAACAAAATGTTCAATCTAATGTAGAGTACTCCGCACTTGAAGTGAATGTTAACCCAGCTCTCAGGCCTACATGAAGAGGGAAGCTGGGGGGTTTCTCCCTCCCTCACCTTGCACCCAGAGACTGCATCAGTAGCTATCCAGGTTCTAGCCCTTGTAGGGAGGGACAGAGCCTTCCGGGCCTGGGCTGGATGTTTTGCTTTGATGTTTTCTGGGTTTGGCAGATGTTCAAAGTCGTTCTCTTAGGGATCAGGGGCGGGCCTGTTTCTCAGTGATTCTCATATGGCCAGCTCCTGCTGCCCTTCACAAGACTTGAGCGACATGCCCCCTCCTTCTGGGAGCCATTTCTGAAGTCATCTTCAGCCCCTGGCCTTGGGATCCACCCTCTGTGGGTTGCCCCACCCCTGCAGGCACACTCTGGGCACTGGCTCCCGAGAGATCTCCAAGGAGCCATATCCTGTGCTCCTCTCTGGCCCTTCAGGCTGGTGGGCACCAGAGCACAAACAACTCTCTGCACCCTAACACCAGCGGATGCATCCAAAGCCAGCCCTGCAGCCCTGCTACTTAACTCAGTGCAAAGGGGGAGCAGCTGGCTCCTTCTCGCATACAGCAGTGAGGGGCAGGGGCTGGAGGACTGCTGCACTCCATCATTTCTTCTGGAAGGAATTATTTGCTCTAGGCTGCCCTCCGCTTGCCCTCACCCCCTCGACCCTTCTGCAGGGCACGGCTGATGCTGGTCCAATCTGGCTTGCCTCCAGTGGGTGCTGCTCAGCCACACTCACATCACTTAGGGTGTCAGGGGATGTGGTCTTGGAGGCTTCCCACAAAACAGAGCAAGGGAGTTTATTTGAGCACCCACGTGGCCTCGCCTCCTGGATCACCTGTATTACAAATGGGCTTCTTCACAGTCCCAGGAGGGTCTGGGCCATATTCTTGGACCTCTTCTCAGGTCCCAGCTAACATTTAAGCTCCTGGGGAAGTTTGCATTTTACCGTGGTGGTCTCCTTAAATGAGAGGGAGGGATTTCTCAGAAATTAGACTGCCTGGCCCTGCACCAAATGCTGACAGTGCTGACTCCACGGCTACAAGGCTTCTTTAGGAAGCAGCACACAATCTCCGCGGCCACAGGCACACTGACGGGTGAGCTGGGGCTTTCAGTGCCCTGCCAGCCTTGGACTTGTAAACGTATAAAATAAAGGATGCATTCAAGCTGATGAATCAGATCCTGCAGGGCCTGAAAGGGTCACTTCAGCTTCTAAGCCACTTAGCTGATAGCCGGGAAATGCAGAGTAGAGGGTAAGGCATTCAAATGCTCCGAAATAGAAGTGATTTATGAATGTAGTAGGGTGAACTTGGTGGAGATAAAGCTTGGACTTCAACACAGGGCTTTTGGGGTCAAGTGAGAGCAGGGGTTCTCAAAGTGGGGTTCCTGGACTAGCAGCGTCAGCTTTGCATTGCCTGGAAATGGGTTAGAAATGCAAATCCACGGCCTCACCCCTGTCCTGCTGAACCAGAAACTCTAGGGTAAAGCCTCACAATTCATGTTTTAAGAAACCCTCCAGGTGAGGCTGATGCCACTGGAGTCTGAGAAGCTTGGTTTGGAGATACAGTCAGCCCTCCATACCCATGGGGTTTGCATCCATAGATTCAACCAACTACGGCTCAAAAATATTGGAAAAAAAAAAAGAAATACCAATGCAACTATAAAATATAATACAGATAAAAATGACACAATATAGCAACTATTTACATAGCATTTACATTGTGTTAGGTGTTATAGTAATCTAGAGATGATTTAAAGTATATGGAAAGATATACATGGATTACGTGCAAATACTATGGCATTTTATACCAAGGGATTGAGCATCTGTGGATTTTGGCATCCGAGGGGACTCCTGGAACCAATCCTCCCCATGTTTGTCCCCTCTACCCCTGAAAAAAAATGATGAACTCTCTCTCCATTTGCCCCCAAAGAAGCCATCATTGTATCACGCAATTCAGTGCATTTCTCTGGATAAGAACTGTGACCCATCAATGAAAGGCTGTTACATTCATGCCGTTTTATTAATAAGATGGGAAAACATGAAATAAAGCTGAGGTAAATTTACATTTCAAATGGTGAAAGCAGGGGTCTAAACACACCCTGTGATTAGCCTGGGGCCCAGGACCCCCGAGGATGGAAATTTGAGCTTAGTCTCACAAGTGGGTTTTAGCAGCTAGGTGTGTTGTGAGATGCTGAGAAACACTGTTTAACTCATCGCAACCAGCGTCCCCTAGAGGCCCTAGAATGCTCAAGAGCCTGGGGAAGCAAAGGAGTATGTGATAAAAATGGAAGAAGTATGTCATTCTGGAGCCTAAGCAATGCAACTGGAGAGACGTGTGGAACACAGCCCAGAAGCAGCAGTTAGACAGTGAGAACCATGGTGGCACGGCTGGTCAAGTCCTGACCTGGATGATAGAGCCTGCTCTGGGGGCTCCCATCATTCATATATTCATTCAACAAATATGAATTGACTACTGATCATGGGCCCTGAATCTTGTGCTCATCCTGCAGATACAGTGGTAAATGTCATTCCAGACCTCCTGGGGCCTAACGGTTTAGCAGAGGAGATGGCTTTTATACAAATTATTACACACAGACACAGCTGGAAGAGTCTATGAAGGAGAGGTACACCAGTTGCTGTTAGAGAAACTGGGAGGAAGGGCTGCAAGGGGGAAAGTGGAGACAATGATAAAGGTCCACACTTGTACCTATAGCTATCTATACGTGCATGAGTCTCTACATTTCATATGTCACAGGTGACATAGAAATGTAGAGACTCATGAGTAAATGGTTGGTTTTATTGACATGTAAAAAGCACACGGTATGCAACGCAATTGCTATTTGTTGCTTGCCAGCAATTTATGTTTAAGGACAGTCTTTCAGCAAGGGCCTTGGAAAACATCAGGATTCGAGTCCTGATTCTGCCACTTACTGTGTAACCATACTGTAGAGCATTTAAATGATACTAAACTCAATATAAAAATACAAAAGCTTTTGGTGGTTTAGTCATGAAGTCCTTGCCTATGTCCATGTCCTGAATGGTACTGCCTAGGTTTTCTTCTAGGGTATTTATGGTTAAAAAATCAGGAGACAACAGATGCTGGAGAGAATGTGGAGAAACAGGAACGCTTTTACACTGTTGGTGGAAGAGCAAATTAGTTCAACCATTGTGGAAGACAGTGTGGCGATTCCTCAAGGATCTAGAAATAGACATACCATTTGAGCCAGCAATCCCATTACTGGGTGTATACCCAAAGGATTATAAATAGTTCTATTATAAAGACACATGCATACGTATGTTCGTTGTGGCACTGTTTACAATAGCAAAGACTTGGACCCAACCCAAATGCCCATCAATGATAGACTGGGTAAAGAAAATGTGGCACATATACACCATGGAATACTATGCAGCCATAAAAATCCAAGGATGAGTCCATGTCCTTTGCAGGGACATGGATGAAGCTGGAAAGCATGATTCTCAGCAAACTGACACAAGAACAGAAAACCAAACACCTCATGTTCTCACTCAAAAGTGGAAGTTGAACAATGAGAACACACGGACACAGGGAGAGGAACATCACACACCGGGGCCTGTTGGGGGGTGGGGGGTCTAGGGAGGGATAGCAGGGGTTGGGGGGGATTGGGGAGGGGATAACATTAGGAGAAATACCTAACGTAGGTGATGGTGGGGGAATGGATGCAGGAAACCACCATGACATGTGTATACCTAGCTAACAATCCTGCACAATCTGTACATGCATCCCAGAATTTAAAGTATAAAAAAAAAACGAAAGCCTTTTTATACGTGTACTGTTATGCAATAGAAAGAGCAAAAGTTTTTAAACTTATGTAGGTCCGAATAGCTGGGCCAAATCTCACACTTTGAAAAAGAGGACAAGCATTTGTGTAGAGGAGCAGTTTGGGTGCCTACCCTGGGAGAGTGCAGTAGGCTGAGAATATAAATAGAAATTTATCACTGTAAATTTCGATTGTTCTTCAGGCCCAAGGATCTGGGGATTTCTAGGACAAAGAATAAAACAAATAAGGTAGAAATTCTGTAATGAATGCTCTTTCCCTATGTGGGAGCTCTTCTACTGGGCATTTTTGAGCTCAGCATTTGCATTTAGTAGCAAATGCACCACACAGAGTAAGAAGAGAGAGTGACATCTAGACCTATGATTAGTTCAAACGGGGAACACGTAAAGTGCAAGCAGCTCTCAGAGCACAGCAGCTCTCAGGCAGGAGAGGGCTCCTCCCAACACACGCACACCAGGAATGTCCAGTGGCCATCTGGTGATGGACAGGTGGTTGCTAACTGTCCCTCTAAAATGACAGTTGGTTGCAGCTGGTGCCAGGGAAAGGTGGTCTCCCAATAGAAAACACCTGAAACAGGTGATCAGCGGCTTCCCTGTAAGATCTCTGGAGTTGGGCAAATAGGCTCAAGCATGTGCATTAAGAGGTAAAATGGTGGAGTTTAACTGAGAAGGGAAGACCGCCTCAAGTGAGCATGCGCACAACTCTAGTAGACACACTGCGCATGCTTCCCTCCCAAGCGCTAGCAGGCCACTGCGCATGCGGAGAGCCCGCCCCGAGGGAGGAACCAGGAGAGAAGTAACACAAGACCCCCGAAGTAAGCCAGTGTAGAAAACCTCAAGGCAAGAGTTCAAACCACACACTTGATCTCTCAAGTCACCTGCTTGGCCCTCTTGCAAGTGTACTTTACTTCCTTACGTTCGTGCTCTAAAGCTTTTTAATAAACGTTCACTCCAGGTCTAAAACTCGCCTTGGTCTCTCTTTCTGCCTTATGCCCCGTGGCTGAATACCTTCTTGTGAGGAGGCAAGAGTTGAGGTTGCTGCAGATCTGTACGGATTTGCTGCTGGTAACGTACTCTGGTATCATGTGACTCAGATACATTCCACTGGTAACAAGTACACTTCTCTGGATACGAACTCGGACCCATCAATTAGAGGCCAGATTAGACCCATGCTATTATATTAATAGATGGGAAAATGTGAAATAAAACTGAGGGAAATTTACATTAAAAATGGTGATAGAGGTGTATTTGAGACCCTATTCTCCCCTTACTATTTTGAGCCTTCTAATCTCAGATAGTAGTTTATTTTATTCTTTTAACTTGACTGTAAGATGCTAGAACTAAACAAAAATGGAATGTCTTGATTCAGGTGTCTCTGTTTGGATTGTAGATGCTGTTTTTTTCTCCAAGGGGAAACATAATTAGTCCCCTCTCAATGGTCCCATTTATGCTTAGGTTATAACAGCTCTGGAAATAAAAGAGCATATCAGTGTGTTCCGTCATTATTTTTCCTGCCTCATAATTTCTAGGTCACTTCAAATATCCATTTCACCATCACTACCTTCAATTAAAAAAAATTGTCAAGAGTTTAATAGGGCCTTTAAAATCCATTTAGCTTAAATAATGCATTATTGAAGGGCCATCCCTCAACCACTAAAGCAGGCTCCATAAGACAATTTCACCGAGTGGCCCCAGGGCAAATGCGTTTCATTTAAGCAGCATGGTGTTTGCCATAGGATTATCATAAATAGTAGGGTATTCCTTGAAATAAGGCTTATTCAGGATTCAAGAGATTCAGGATTCAATCTGCTTTCCATTTCTGCTTGAAAAAAAAAAAGGTTATTTGTCAGATAAACTGCTCTTCTTTGGGGATATGGTTTCCTTGATTAGCAATTATTGGTGAAGTCTTGAATGTTTTTCTGAGTTGAGCCCTGGAGGAATGAGGCAGACTTCTGATGTTTAAAACTGCATTGTCCTAGAAATCCCAGCTCCTTGGACCTGAAGAACAATCGAAATTTACAGTGATAAATTTCTATTTACCTTCTCGGCCTACTGCACTCTCCCAGGGTAGGAACCCAAACTGCCCCTCTACACAAATGCTTGTCCTCTTTTTCAAAGTGTGAGATTCCGCCCAGCTATTCGGACCTACTTAATTTAAAAAATTCAGTCTTTCTGTCAGCAAGGGGCTTGGAAGGAAAAGATCTGGGTTTGAGTCCTGATTATGCTACTTACTGAGTAACCATACTGAAGAGCATTTAAATGATACTAAACTCAACATAAAAAGACAAAAGCCCTTTTATGTGTGTACTGTTATGCAATAGAAAGAGCAAGAACATTCTTTCTTGTTACATTTCAGGCTTGCATTCAAGGCCATTCATGCACTACCTAAAGATTAAGAAGTAGTAATTTTGTATTCTTCCTGTACTCTGGATGCCCATCCATTGTGGTTAATTTTAGGTGTCAGCTGAACTGAGGGATGCCTGAATGGCTGGTGAAGCATTGTTTCTGGGTGTGTCTATGAGGGTGTTTCCAGAGGAGACTGAGGCATGAGTCAGTAACCGAGAGAGGAAGGCTTGCCCTCAGTGTGAACAGGCGCCATGCAATCTGCTGGCAACACAGCCAGAAAAAAGCAACCAGAGGAAAGGGAAATTCAGCTTGCTTAGCCTTTCAATGCACTCTCTCTCTGTCTTTTTCAGAGCAGTAGGTATATTTTCTCCTCCTCTCCTTGGACATCAGGTTCTTTGGCATTTGGACTGTGGGACTTGGCACCAGTGGCCTTTGGACTGTGGGACTTGCACCTGGGGGCTCTTGGACCTTTAGCCTCAGACCGGAGGCTGCGCTGTCAGCTTCTCTGGTGTTGAGGCTTTCGGACTTCAACTGCGGCACACTGCTGATCTCTCTTCCTCTCCCTAGTAAATTCCCTTTCTTATCCTAGTGGCTCTGTCCCTCTGGAGAATCCTAATACACTGTCTTAACTTGATCTCCCAGGGATGAAGATGTTGGGATAGGACAGAGGAAGTTGGGTCCTCGGGTTGATTTGCACAGGGCCTTGCACCCAAAAAGGACAGCCTCATATGCTGAGTGGGCTCTAGCTTATTCCCCCTTTTGAAAACTACAGGCAGAGTTCTGGAACCAGGATGGGCTCCAGCATGAGCTGTGGTGAGAGGGGACTGCAGAAACAGGGAATCTAAGCTTTGAAGCAATGGGAATGTCCTGCCAGAGCATGTCCTCATCCAGCTGGAGTCGACACTACAGTGATGGACGTTGGTACTTTCCTGTCTTGGGATTTTAACAAATTAGAGTGGGTCAACAGGTTTGGACAGATATTGAAACCGGGTTATGTAGGGTACTTTGCAGAAAACTTGGCCTGGGGAAGAGATGACTTCGCCAACAAACTGTAGAGAACCTCAGTGAATAGGACCTGATACACAGTTGTTGAATTGGTTGAGACGAATGAAGAGACAGAAGCTCCTTCTGAACCCAGGTGGTCCCGGTGCTGACCACAGGACCCCAGGTAAGCCTAGGCCAGACCATGGTGGGGTATTTGCAGGCCCAAGCAGACACGCCCATCCCAGTCTGTCATCACCATAGCCTTTTGAAGCTTCAGGGCGTCCAAAGCTCTTCTTGGGGGTGGGGGGGCATTATAATTGTTACCAGCACACTGCCAGGAAGAACAACCAACCATTGCCCAGACTCATCAGAAGAGGTGGGATTTTCTGGGCTCTATGCTTCAGTGGTGGTGAAGCTCTTCGAGTGACTCTTTCCTCTGTATTGATTTTCCAGACCCCTGCATTTTCTCATATAGAGCTACTACATGCATTGCCCTTTGTCCTAGAACATGTTGCCTTAATTGCATTAATCATCTGATCTCTTCACTTTTAACTTGACTTCTTGGGCTCCCGTGATAACACTGATATCATGTCTGATAAAGTTTAAATTCTGCCACAGCCTGTGGCTGGAGGGTTTCATGAGGGAAACTGCTTACAAGGAAAAGGTAGGAGAGGAGATCCAAGAATAATCCTCCCCCACACAGGGAAGGCTGCAGGACTCAATGTCGCCTCCCACCTCTCCTTGTCATAATATCCCCCCTAGTCCATGTGATGTCCCATGGGTCATTATGGTGTTGGGAGGGGGACACAACTGGTAAGCACTATTAAAAAGGAGAGTTTGGGGTTTTTTTCCTTCTGTGATCCTGGTTCAAACAGCATGTTTTGGAGTAAGCTGGGAGGCACTCTTGTCTAAACAGCTGTCATGGTATCAGTGAAGTCTACCAAGATGTTGTCAACCTTTGTCTTTTTTAAAAGTCACTCTGCGGTGGCTCATGCCTGTAGTCCCAGCACTTTGGAAGGCCAAGGTGGACGGATCACCCGAGGTCAGGAGTTTAAGACCAGCTTGGCCAACATGGCGAAAACCCATCTCTACTAAAAATACAAAAATTAGCTGGGCGTGGTGGCAGGTGCCTATAATCCCAGCTACTCAGGAGGCTGAGGCAGGAGAATCACTTGAACCCGGGAGGTGGAGGTTGCAGTGAACTGAGATCGCACCATTGCACTCCAACCTAGGCGACAAAAGTGAAACTCTGTCTCAAAAAAAAAAAAAGTTACTCTGGGATCTTAATAAATGTTTTTAATACTAAACTAAAATTTTTGAATATGGAGGTCCTGGAACTGGAAATGTGGTCAAGGGACACTATGCAGGTGCCCGGAGTGTTTTGCTTTGGGAGGTAGTGGAGAGAAGGTGCCAGGGAGAGGTGTGCATTGACCAAGGTGAGAATACCAATCCCACAACCTTGGCTCAAGTGCCCCCGCCCACCAACTTCCAGGTCCAGTTGCCTAGCCAAGAGGAGCAAGGGCTGTATCTGGCCCAGGGATCCTCCATTCTCAGAAAGAAAGGTGAGCAATGCTTGGCCTGGATGTGGCATTGAGCTGTTCAGACTTTGCCCTTGACAGAGAAGTCCCTGCCCACATTCACCAATATGGGCTTACTCACTGGTTTCCAGGAGGACTTTAGGTCACCGTAACCTCATCTCAACTGAAATAAATCAGCCCCCACCCAGGGACTGGCTTGCTGTACCAACTCCACTGGTGATGAAGAGGAGGAGGGAATCACAGTGACCTTTGCAGGGTGCATACTGTGCTTCTGAGAGTTAAGAATAGCTCAACTCCCAGAGGGGAGAATTCTCAAGTTCATTCTTTACAGTTAAGCTCTTGGTTAAGATGGGAAAGTTTTTCTGAGTAATAACTATTTCCTTCTCCTTGAACCCCCATAATGAAAAAGTGATACTTCCTACTTAGGACTTCATGTTCAGTAAACATAGTTCTCAGTTCTGGAGAGAAAAATAAATTGCTTTCCAAAGGGCAATGGGATTTCTACTGCCTGTATCGATCATGCAGCTTTTCATTCCTGGGTGGTTTTCCTTGACCTCTGTGAGGATTGCATGTTCCAAAGACACAGCAGGGCCTGAACTTCAAAAACAGTAGTGACATTCTAGGCTAGCTGTGAAATTTTTGTGGTAAATCTGAAAAAAACATTCTCAACTCATATAAAGTGGAGGTTATTTTGAACACATAGGGGAAATTGCTACCCAAAGGCTGTTGTGTCCACAGTCTTCCTGCACTCCTTGTACTTCAAGCTCCATTGAAGTGAGTTGCCCCTCTGCCACTGTGTCCCCCACTGCACCCCCACCTTGGGGGTCGTGGGCCATGAAAGGTTGAGCAGGAACACTTGCCGGGGCACATTTTCAAGGCCCACCAATCACCTCTGGCTGGAGACCTGCTGCAACCCCAGCCTTTGGTATTGTAGCCAGTTCCCACAGTCAAGACATTTAATCCCAGGGATTGCAGAATGGTGTGGGCAGCAAGCAACTCTAGCAGGTCCGTGGGAAGTGTATCTTTATTTTTATCACTGACAGACCTCGCTGAAAACTCTGAGTCTGATGATCGCAAAGAAAGGCCGGGATGAGGATCAACCTGCTCCCTGCTTCTCACCAGCTGGGCATGCCGGGATGTGCCTAATCTTCCTCGTCTGTAAGACACAAGTGCCAGATGAGACCAGCAGTTCTCAAACCAGAGAGTTTCTAAGAATCATCTGGGCAATGTGTTATTAAAAACAGGAACCTTGATGGCAATTCCCAGAAATTCTCTTTTTAAAAGCTCCCCGTTGATGTTGACATTGGTGTTCTATGTACCACAGTCGGGAAAATATTGAGAGCAGAGAGAAAACTTCCAGCCCCAGGAGTCTCTGCTGGGCCCTGGCTGTGATGTCAAATTTTATTCTCTCTGGTTGGCTTCAGAGTTCTCTTTATTATCAAACACATAACGCTTTTGTTAATTATTGGGGAATTTACAATCATTTATCACAATAACATTTGGAAGCATTTGAGAGAGCAACAGTTGTAAGTTGAGTTTTTTGGGCGGAGGTAAATATATGAAGAAAATAAGTGAGAAGTTGGCTCTATATCAGATAGTCTAAAGAAAATGTTTTAGAGAAGAACTATATACATTCCCTTATACTACTCCTTTTGAAGTATTTTCTTTTTCCCTCCATTGCCCTCCTATCCTGTCTCCCTCATCTCCTCTTTGCTTTATTTTTAGATTCCCTTGATTAGAAATGGCAAAATCAGTAAGTGAAACATCAGACAAATGTAGAAGTAAATGGGAATCAGGCCCTCAGGGCCACCCAATAGTTGACCTCAAAGCTTGGCCTGGTTGATACCCACATGCTATGTGATCGGGGAGCTCCCTCTCTTTGGCTTTTGGGGATTTTTATCAGACAGGGAGGAGCCATCTCAAGGCCGCTTTTACCTTGCATTGATAGCATCAAACCCTGGATCCAAAAACCTGAGGAAAACCAAAAGTAGGTGGTCCTTAGGAAAAAAACTGAGGCTCCCATCTTTAATCACAATAAAGCTAGAATTCCCAGATAGTATGTTTTTGGATCTTTGCATCTCCTAGTTCCAATACTTCAACAGCGATTGTCCTCATGATGATTGCACAAATTCCTCACATCCTTCATTCATTTGATAAATATTCATTGAGCATCTACTTGGCACCATGAACTAGAGGTCAATGTAAACAGACGACATGAACTCTGCCTTGCAAATGCCACTTGCATCAAGTCCCACAAACAGAGGGATCCTGACACCGCGATCTGAGCGGTCAGGAGAAATGTTTCTGAGGACATGATAGTGAGCTGAAGTTAGAAGACCAGTAGGAGAGAACTAGAAGAACTAAATGAAAGGGTGTTCCACGTACAGAGGTGGGTGCAAACTACTGAAAGATAGCCTTCATGGGGGAAATAGCAAATCGTATCTCCATTTGGCCCAAGTCATGACTTGTCTGCCTGTCTGCCTCACATGAGGTTGGGGGGACTGAAAGATGTTCTTGGAGATGTCTTCCGAACCCTGATGCCTGATGTACACTTGAATTCCGTACTTGTTATTGAATTTTGCAACAGGAAATTTAAACCACATGCTGTTTTCTTTAAAAATGTCTATTAAATTTTCCTTTGACTTGCATTTCCAAATAATAAACCAAATGTTGCTTAGTTTAATTTTCAAGTTGATGAAGCTTCCTTTCCTGTTGCTAATTTAGTAACTTAAAGTGAATTTTGATTAATCTGTGATAGGAAGTTTTGTTTTTCTTAATTGAAAACACTTTTGAACCAATAGCATATTGCACTAAATTACTCAGGAAATCACAGTGCTAGGGCTAAGAAAACGTTTACGTTTTTATTTTTATAAAAAAAAAATTATCACAGCTTTCAAAGGATTAATTTCTCCAAACTCTTACTGAAAAGAGTTATTGAACTCTTAGTTGGCTACAAATGATTTATCTCTGCTAATTAAAAATAAAAAATCTTCCTGGCTTCTTGGTGTCAACGTGTGCAATTCCAATAATGGTCATGCTCTATATTTATATGGGGGCTAATATATCATTTGCACATATTTTTATCTTTTTGAGCTTCCCAACATTACTTAACTGGTGGTTGGTGGAGAGGGGATGATCTGGAAGGATTATAAATTAAGACTGCCTCTCATTTTAAATCATAAAATGGTCGTGTAATGAATCAGAGCTGAAACAGAATCATCTTGAAAGAAAAGATTGCTAGGTTGAATGTTTGTTCTGCTTTTAGCCCTTTGAGGAATTGTAACACTGCTTTCCACAATGGTTGCACTAATTTACACTTCTACCAATAGCGTATAAGTGTTCCCTTTTCTCTGCAACCTTGCCAGCATCTGTTCTTGTTTGTTTGTTTGTTTTCTACTTTTTAATAGTAGCCATTCTGAGTGGTGTAAGCTGGTATCTCACTGTAGTTTTGATTTGCATTTCTCTAATAATCAGTGACACTGAGCTTTTTTTCTCCAGAGGAATATAAATCACTCTGCTGTAAAGATACATGCCCATGAATGTTCATTGCAACACTATTTGCAATAACAAAGACTGGGAATCAACCTAAATGCCTATCAGTGATGGATTGGATAAAGAAAATGTGATACTATAAACCACGGAATACTATGCAGGCATAAAAAGAACAAGATTGTGTCTTTTGAAGGAACATGGTTGGAGCTGGAGGCCATTATCCTTAGCAAACTAATGCAGGAGCAGAAAACCAAATACCATGTGTTCTCACTTATAAGTGGGACCTAAATGATGAGCACTCGTGAACACAAAGAAGGGAACAATAGACACTGGGGTCTATTTTTGGGTAGAGGTGGGAGGAGGGAGAGGAACAGAAAAGATAACTCTTGGGTACTGGGTAACAAAATAATCTGTGCAACAAACCCCCATGACACAAATTTCCCTGCGTAGCAAACCTGTGCATGTACCCCTAAACTTAAAATAAAAGTCTTTTTAAAAAAGAAAGAAAAAATTGAATTTAAGGTGTTAAGAAAGAATGTCTGTGCCAATCGGGAGAAGAATGAAATCTAAAGTCTTCACTAATGCCTGCATTTTCACTCCTGTGTGATCTGGCTCTCACCTACTCCTCCAGCTCATTCTCTGCTACTCTTTTTCTCATGTTCTTGGCCCCAGCTGCACAGTCCTGCTTGCTGCTCCTGCAACACTCACAAGGCTTGCTCTTGCCTCAGGGTCTTTGCACTTGCTGTTCCTTCTGCCTGGAAGGCTCTTCCCTTGATACTCTCATCATGGCTCATTCGCTGGCTTTCTTTAGCTCTGCTCAAATGTGCTTCTTTCGAGAGGCCTTCCTGACTAGCTCAAAAAGGATTTTCATCACTTGTTATCTCCTTCCATGTTTCATTTGTTTTCATAACACATCACCAACTGATGAGTTTTATACATACACAATTTTATATGTATGTTATGTATTATACACTGTATTTTTTAGATCAGTTTTGAGTTTGCAGCAAAATTAAGAGGAAGGTACAGAGATTTCCCACAGGCCCCCTTCCCTGACACATACACAGCCTACCCCATATCAACATCCTCCATGAGAGAGGCACATTTGTTACCATTGATGACCCTATATCGGCAGACTGTCATCACACAAAGTTTATAGTTTATCTTCGGGTTCATTCTTGGTGTTCATTCTATCGGTTTGAATAAATGTATGATGACAAGTATCCACCATTTTGGTATCATACAGAGTGTTTTCACTGCCCTAAAACCCTCCATGATCTACCTACACATCCCTTCTTCCTCCGACCCTTGGCAACCACTTACCTTTTTACTGTCTCTATAGCTTTGTCTTTTTGAGTGCCATGACGTTGAAATAATCAGATGTGGCACCTTTTTAGACTGGCTTCTTTCACTTAGCAGTATACATTTAAGTTTCCTCAGTGTCTTCTTGGCTTGATTCATTATTACTTTTTAGGGCTGAATAATATTCCATTGCCTGGATGTACCATAGTATATTTGTCCATTCACCTACTGAAGGACATCTTGGTTGCTTCACAAATTTTGGAACACAAATGTATTTTGCTCTTTTCCCATCCCTCCAGCATAGGGAGTATGTCTCTTTGTATACTCTTACATCCCAATGGCTAGTATACTGATTGTACACAATATGTGTTCAAAAATATTTTATTAAATAAATAATTAAGGAAGGAAGGTAAAAAATACACAAAAGAGATCACATGAATGAGCACTAGAAGTAACTGTAATATACCATATAGGAAGAGGTATTCCTGGGTTAAAGGACTCAATCTGTCCAGTCACAGCAGCAAGGACGGTGCCTGAAGACGTTGCTTCATTAGTGATTAACTGTGTGGACAGAATTTCTGTTTAAAGGACATCACGATCAAAGAAGAGGACAGCAGGAGAGAATATATTTGCGTTTTCTAAAATGAGGGATTGGTGTCAGGAATCGCTAGTGCCTTTGAGTCAACAAGTAGAAGATGGCAATCGCAAAAGGGAAACACAGACAAAAGACAGGAACAGGTAATTTATACAACAGGAATCCCAAGATGCTAGCAAGTGTAAAACACGTTTAAAATGGTTACTAATCAGAGAAATGCAAATGAATCTATGATGAGTTGTCAGTTTGTAAGAGAAGACTTGAAAAAATTAGGAGGTAGGATGATGGGGCTATGAAGGCAAATGGATCTTTGTCTGGTGCTGGTGGCAAGATAGACAGATGTGGTCATGGGTTTAGGTGTATATCACATCCCAGCAGGGGCAAAGAGAGGAGAAATCATGCTGGTGGAGAGGAGCTGAAACGAGCCTGCCACCGTTGGTAGAGGTGTGAGTAGGGAAAGTGTGGGGGAAGCTCACCACTCAGGGCCAGATGTGCACGTACAGCCCCAGATCCATCTGAAAACCACTGCTTCCCCCACAAAAAAAAGTAGAAAAAAGATTGAAGTCTATGTCACAATAGGAGTTTAATATGAAATAGCATACCTGGCCCATTTAATACCCAAAGCAGATGATTTTTAATGCCTCTTTCCCCCTGTACAACTAAAATTATTTTCATCAATAATCAAGAAATGAAATGAATAATAATGGCCAGAAAAGAAACAAACAGTAAAGTTTTTTTCTACTGAATTTTGTATAATTGTGATTAAAAATTAAAATAAAATAAATATTATAGTACAAACAGGAACTATTAATAGATTAGTATGTTTAAATTATTTAAACAAAGAAACCCATACACTTGTATATTAGTCTATGACAGTAATAGATAATCACATTACAGTTTCTGTTTCGGAGCCTTAGCTTTTACAAATTTGTCACTGACTTCATCAAAATAGTACTACTAGAAAGAGTAATCAATCCGTCTTCACTTATGAAGGAATAATAATTATCCATTTTGTTTTTGAAAAGTTCATTTCACATGAAATAGCAGGTATATGCATAGATAGAAAAGATCTTAAACATGAGAATAAATTTGGCAATGAATCATAGACTTGCCATTTCACAATGAATTCCAGAAATTTCAGAGGCAAATGGAAACTCCAACTGGTTGTATAGAATGACAGAATAGAAGTAACCCAATTTCTGTTTCTTCATTTTTACAATCACTGTGCTATTCTTGGTTAATTCAAATCTAGTGTCCATACCTTTATGAATTTACTTTCAAGAGAAATGTGTATAGCTAAATCTGTGTCTGTTGGGGGCTGACTATAATAAACACGAGTTCTCCAAATTACTTCAATGTACAGTAAAATGTCTATTCAAGTATAAGTAATAGAAATGTGCTAATTTAAAGCTTCACATGTACGTTACTAAACTCAACAGAAGTGATTAGAACTTAGACTCCCATAAAAAGATATTTTTGAGAGAGGTGTGTATCATCAGTGGCATTGCTTAGAGTTGCTGTAACAGTGATTATAAAACCAGATCATCTCTTAATGTTGTTATTATTTTTAAATTCTCCTGACAAGATACTCCCTTATTATTGCCTGCATCTGAGGCAGGTTGCTACCATTGCTCCTCTCTAGGATATGATGTTTATAAGCAAAAAATAATTCACATGGGACCTGCAAAGAGGCTTGAGGGAGAGGTGTGGTGAGAAAATAAGGTGGAGGCAGAGCCAGGGGAGCCCGAGGAGGGGTGAAGTGGGACCAGGTTTATACAGCCTGGGCAGCAACTCTCCACTCCAACATGATTAATTGTCAACAACAGTGGAATGGCAGCTTTGACCGAGGCACTGGACTGTGGGCCTTTAAGCAAACAAGTAAAAGTCAACAACTGCAATAGAAAACAATGGGCGAAAGTTATGAACAGGGAACTTTCAGAAGAGGAATTCCAAAAGGCTAGCACACATATCATATGTTTAAAATTATTGGTAACCAGAGAAATGCAAAACAAAACAAAACAAAACAAAACAAAAAAACTACAATGTGACATCATATGCTTGAAAAAATTAAGAGATGGGATGATGGGGCCTTTAAGGTGAATGAACTCTTGTTCATGTTGTCCAAGTGCTGGTGGCAGAATGAATGTATTAGTAGCATGGCCATCATTTTGAAACTGCCAAAGAACTAATTTTGCTATGAGAACTTCTTATTTCTTGGAACATTACTCATAGGATTTGTATAAAACATACAATACATACAAACTTTTTACTATGTAGTTTATCTGGCAGAGTGAATTACCACTAGCAGCAGACGAACAAACCTATGGTTTTCACATACGCCTCCCTCCTTGAACAATATTTTGTCTTATCATGGAATCCATTTGCATCAAAAGCATATAGGGTACACCTAAAACTCCAATCCATAACCCTGGCAACCTCTGATGTAATCTCCATCATTATAGTTTTGTCTTTTCAAGAATGTTATATGATGGAATTATAGCGTGTAACCTTTCAGTCTGGCTTCTTTCACTCAGCCCAATGTCTTTGAGATTCATCCAAGTTGTTGCATGTTTCACTAATTCATTTCTTTTTATTGCTGGTTAACTAGCAGTGGTATAGATGCACTCTATCCATACTAGTCAAAACTGGAAATAACCCAGTTTGTACAAACTATGATATTTGGGTTATTTCCAGTTTTGACTAGCATGGATAGAGCTATGTACAGGGTTCTGTGTCAACATAAATTTTTATTTTTTCTAGGAATGAAAAATAGTGCTGGGTTGTATATTAAGTATATGTTTAACTTTATAAGAAGCTGAAAAATTGCATTTCTTGAGTGCATTCCTACATGTAATATAGTAAAGTTCCAGTTGCTGTGATTCACACCAGCACTTGGTAATGTTAGAGTTTCTAATTTTAGCTATCCTTATAGGTGTGTAATGGTATCTTATCATGGTTTAATCTTATCATTAGGGTTTCCCTAATGGCTAATAGTGTTGCATGTCTTTTCATGTTTTTATTTATCACCCTTATAGCATCTCTGGTGAAGTATCTGTTCATGTCATTTACCTATTTTAAAATTGGATTATTTTCTTACAGTTGAAATTTGAGAATTCCTTATATATTCTTAATAAAGTATTTTGTTAATATGTAATTTGTAAGCATTTCCCCCAGTGTATAGCTTATCTTTTCATCCTTATAACAATTTGTTTTGTAAAGGGAATTTTAATATTTTCTAAAACTCCAATCCATCCATGTTTTCTTTCATGGAGCACAGTTTTTGTGTCATGTCTAAGAATTCATTGCCTACCCTGGGTCACAAAAATGTTCCCCAAGGTTTTCTCCTAAAAGTTTTATAGTTTTACATTTTATATTTAGATCTCTGATCCACTTTGAGTTAATTTTTGTATGAGGTGTGGGGTACATGTCAAAGTTCATACTTTTGTATGTGGATGTCCAATTGTTTCAACACATTTGTTGAGAAACGATTGTTCCTCCATTCCTTTGCCTTTGGACCTTGTCAAAATCAGTTGACCATGTGCCCCTGGCTGTGGTCAATGGCCAAATTGACCTGCCTTTTGAGAAAATGTCCTCAAGTCATAGAGCCACCACATGCCCATCCCTGCAACTGGAGATATTGCCAGGTGGCCCCACCCTCAGTAAACCAGTACTCAAGTTAGTCAACACACCATGCACTGCACCCCTAGCCAGAAAAACAACCCAGTCGTCCTGCTCCCATGTACACATGCATGCCCCTTGCCAATAAACTAACTTGGTAAGCCCACTCCTGGCTAAGCCACAACACTGCCACCATAAATTTCTATAACCTCAGTCACTGAGGCACTCGCAAACATCACTAACATAAACTAGAGCTGAAGAAACTGCATGAACATTGTACTACCCTGTCTTTCCAGAACCAAAGCCAGTATACCTTACCTAGCCAACACCCTAGGACCCATCTATAGGAATAAGTCTTTATGAAAGCTATTTTATAAACCTGGAAGAGGAAACTTATTCTATTAGATGAGCAGATATAAACATAGCAACACAATAAACATGAAAAAGCAAGGAAACATGACATCTCAAGGAAGCATAATAATTATTTAGGAACAGATTCCCAAAGAAAATGTACAAAATGCCAGAGAATTATTAATAATTAAAAATAATAATTTTAAGGAAACAGTGAGATACAGGAAAATGCAGATAGACAATTCAAGAAAATCAGGAAAATTAATGATTTGAATAAGAGATTCAACAAAGAGATAGATATAAAAAACTAAACAGAAATCTTGGAGCTGAAGAATTTCATGAGGGAAATAAACAATAAAATCAAGAGCTAAGACTAGATCAAGCAGAAACAAAAAATTTCTAAATGTGAAGACAGGTCTTTTGAAATAACCAAGACAGAAAAAAAAGAAAGAAAGAAAAAATTCTACAGGACTTATGGGATGCCATAAAGCAAACAAATATCACATTATGGTAGTTTAAGAAGGAGAAGAGATAAGAAAGGACATAGAAAGCCTATTTAATAAAACAGTAACTGAAAACTTCTCAAATCTTGGGAGACATATGAGCATTGAGGTTCAGGAAGTTTAAAATTTCTAAACATATTGAATTTAAAAACTTCCACCCTGGGGCACATTATAGTAAATTTGTAAAAAGTTAAAGACAAAGAGAAAATTCTAAAAACGGAAAGAGAATGCATCAAGTCACATATAAGGAAACCTCCATTAGATTAACAGATTTCTCAGCAAAAACCTTACAGGCAGAGAGAAAATGGTATGATATGTCAAAGTGCTGAAAGAAAAAAGACTTAGAATCAAGAATTTCATACTCAGAAAAACTATCCTTCAAAAATGAATGGAGAAATAAAGTTTTTTCCAGACAAACAAAAATGGAATTCATGACCACTAGACTGGCCTTACAAGAAACACTAGGGAGACCTATATCTGGAAGCAAAAGAATGATATCTACCATAATGAAAGCACATGAATGTGTAAAGCTCACTGGCAGAACAGACACATAAAGAAGAAAGAAAAAGTAGTCAAAATGCATCATTACAGAAAACCACCAAACCACAAAGATAAAAAATAACAGAGGAAGAAAGAAACAAAAAATGTGCAAAGCCATCAGAATACAAATAACAAAATTGAAACAGAGCAAGTTCTCACCTATTAATAATAACCTTGAATCTAAATAGATCACATTCTTCAATTAAAATATATAGACTGGCTAAATACATTTTAAGAAAAACAAGATCCACCTCTCTGCTGCAAATCAGTAGTGATTCTATACATGAACATGAACTAGCTCAAAAAGAAATCAAGAAAACAATTTATAATAGCAAAGAAAAAAATACTGAGAAATAAATTTAACCACAGTAGTGAAAGATCTCCACAAGAGAAACAATAAAATATTGATGAAAAAAATTGAACACAATAAAACAAAATAGAAGGATATTCCATGTTTGTGGATTGAAAGAATTAATATTGTTGTAATGACCAGGCTACCCGAAACAATATACAAATTCAATTCAATCCCTATCAAAATGCCAATTACATTCATCACAGAAACAGAAAAAAAGAATCCTAAAATTTGTTTGGTACCACAAAATACTCGAAGTAACCAAAGAAATCTGAGCAAAAAGAGCAAAGGTGGAGGGACTACACTACCTGACTTCAAAATACACTACAAAGTTATACTAACTGAAACAGTGCAGTAATGAAATAAAAACAGACACAGACCAATGTTAAAGAATAGAGAATGCAGAAATAAATGCAAAGCAATTTTTTTGGAATCTTTTGGTTTATCTAAGATCATGTCATCTGTGAACAGGATGATTTGACTTCTTTTTGTTTGTTTGTTTGTTTTTACAACTTGAGTGCATTTTATTCCTCTTGCCTAATTGCTCTGGCCAAGACTTCTAATATTATGTTTAATAAAAGTGGTAAAAGTGGGAATTCTTATCTTTTTCCAGATCTTTAAGGAAAGTCTTTTGATGTTTTCCCCATTCAGTACAATGTTGGCTATGAGCTTATCATCTATAATCTTCATTATTTTGAGATATATTTCTTCTATAGCCAGTTTGTTGAGGGTTTTTATTATAAAAGGATGTTGAATTTTATCCAATGCTTTTTCATACCTATTGAAATTGTCATATGATTTTTTTTGGTTCCATTAATGTAATATATTTCAATTATTGATTTGCATATGTTGGGCCATCTTTGCATTCCTGGGATAAATCCTACTTGATTATGGTGAATGATCTCTTTAATGTGTTGTTGGATTTGTTTTGCTAGCATTTGTTGAGAATCTTTGCATCTATGCTTATCAGTGATATTGGACAGTAGTTTTCTTTTTCATTGTGTCCTTTTCTAATTTTGGTATCAGGGTAATGCTGGTTTTATAAAATGAGTTTTGAAAAAATTCCCTCCTCTTCAACTTTTTGGGATAGTTTGAGAAGAATTGGAATTAGCTCTTTTTTAAAAGTTTGGAAGAATTAACGTTAAGCCATCCAGTCATATAGCTTTCTTCATTGGGAGGCTTTTTATTACTGATCCAATCTCATTACTCATTATTGGTCTGTTCAGGTTTTCTGTTTCTTCCTTGGTAGGTTATATGGGTCCAGGAATTTATCCATGTCTTCTATATTTTCTGATTTTTGTTGTATAGCTGTTCATAATAGTCTCAAGGATGCTTTCTGTTTGTATGGTATCAGTTTTCTAATTTTATGTGGACATTTTCTCCTGTTTTTTAATTAGTATAGCCGACTTTGTTAATTTTGTTTATCTTTTCATTTTGTTTATCTTTTATATTTTTTGTCCCAATTTTGTTTATTTCTGCTCTGATCTTTACTATCTCTTTTCTTTTCCTCCCCCGCACTCCCTGCCCCAAGATGGAGTCTCACTCTGTCACCCAGGCTGGAGTGCAGTGGCACAATCTCAGCTCATAGCAACCTCTGCCTCCTGGGTTCAAGCAATTCTCCTGCCTCAGCCTCCTGAGCAGCTGGGACTACAGGTACACACCACTACACCTGGCTAATTTTGGTATTTTTAGTACAGACAGGGTTGCACCATGTTGGTCAGGCTGGTCTCGAACACCTGACCTCAGGTGATTCACCCGCCTTGGCCTCCCAAAGTGCTGGGATTGCAGATGTAAACCACTGCGTCTGGCCACTATTTCTTTTCTTCTGCTAATTTTGTGTTTGATTTGTTCTTGCCGTTCTAGTTCCTTGAGTTTATTGTTAGATTGTTTATTTGATTTTTTTTTTAACTTTTTTGAGGTAGGCATTTATTACTATAAACTTCCCTCTTAATACTGCTTTGGCTGGACCCCATAGGTTTTTGGTATGTTGTGTTTCTATTCTCATTTGTTTCAAGAAATTTTTAAATATTCTTCTATTTTTTTCATTGACTCATTGATCATTCAGGAGCTTGTTGTTTAATTTCCGTGTGTTTTTGTAGTTTCCACTGTTTCTTTTATTATAGATTTCTAGTCTTATTCCATTTGGTCAGAAAAGATACTTGATATAATATGAATTTTTTGGAAAAAATTGTTGAGACTTCTTTTGTGGCTGAAGGTATGGTCAATTCTGAAGAATGTTACATGTGCTAATGAAAAGAAAGTGTATTCTGCAGAACTTGGGCAAAATGTTCTGTAAATGCCAGTTAGGCCTATTTTGGTTTAGTTTGTAGTTTAAATTCAATGTTTCTTTATTGATTTTCTGTCTAGATAATCTATCCAATGCTGAGAGTTAGGTGTTGAAGTTTCCTCCCTTTATTGTATTACAGCCTATCCCTCCCTTTAGATCTAATAATATTTGCTTTATATTTTTGGAAGCTCCAGTATTGGATGCATAAATACTTAGAATTGTTATATCCTCTTGTTTAATTGACTCCTTTGTCATTATATAGTGCCTTTCTTTGTCTTGTTTTCCTTTTTACAGTCTTTGATTGGTAATCTATTTTGTTTGCTATAAGGATAGCTATTCCTGCTCTTTTTTGGTTTCCATTTACTTGAGATATATTTTCCAAACCCTTCATTCCAGTGTATGCATGTGGTTATAGGTGAAATGGGTTTCTTGCAGGCAGCATATATTTAAGTCTTGTTTCTTTATTCACTCTATCACTTTATGCCTTCTAATTTGAGGCTTGAGTCTATTTATATACAGAATTCTTATTGATAAGTAAGGGCTTACTACTGCCATTTTGTTGCTATTGTTTTGTAACTCTTCTCTTCCTTTCTTTCTGGCTTACCATCTTTCTTTGTGGTTAAGTGATTTTCTCTGGTTGCATAATTTAACTCATTTTTAAAAAAATTTTTAGTGAATCAATTACAGGTTTTTGCATTGTAGTTATCAGGAGGCTTACAAAGAAACATTTTATAGATATAATAAATTATTTTGAAGAAACAACAACTTATTTTAGATCACAAGGAGAAGAATAGAAACAAAGAACAAATTTAAACATATTCTACATTTTAACTCCATCTTCTCCACATTTAATTGTATGTTGTCCAATTTACATATTTTTTATACTGCCTATCTTTTAGCAGGTCGATGTAGGTATTATTGTTTTTAATAGATTTCTTACTAAAGTTATGAGTAGATTGCACAACTCAATTACAGTATTAGAGTATTCTGGATTTGTCATGTACTTAATTTTACCAGTGGGTTTTATATCTTTATGTGTTTTGCTATTGTTTTAGTTTTGATTTTGCATGTTAGTATTTTTTTTTCAGTTTGAAGAGCTCTCGTTAGCATTTTTTGTTAGAAGGGTCTGGTGACAAATTCTCACAGCTTTTGTTTGGGAAAGACTTTTCTCCTTCATATTAGAAAAATAGTTCTTCTAGATATAATATTCTTGGATGACAGTCTCTTTTTTTTTTCCCCCCCCCCAGAAGTTTGAAAATGTCATTTTATTCCCTCTGGGCCTGTAGGATTTCCATTGAAAGATCTATTGCCAGATCAATTGGAACTCCTTTATGTTATTTGCTTCTTTTCTCTTGCTGCTTTTAAGATTTTCTACTTATCTTTTATTCTTGAATGTTTATTTATTTTATTCTAGGGGTAGTCTTATTTGAGTTGAATCTGTTTGGTGTTTTCTGACCTTTCAGTACCTGGACAGTTATTTTTTTCTCAAGTGTTAAAAGTTTTCTGTTATTATGCCTTTGAATAAATCTTTATTCTTTGTTCTTACTCAACTCTCTTTCGATCACCAGTAATTCTTAGATTTGTTATTTTAAGGTAATTTTCTATATCTTGCAGGTGATCTTTGTTTTTTCATTTTTTTCCTTCTCTGTATATTTTCAAATTGCCTGTCTTCAACCTCACTGATTATTTCCTCTGCTTGATCCATTCTGCTATTGAGATCCTCTGTTGCATTTTTTAGTTCAGCAAAAGTATTTCTCAGTTCCATAATTTCTGTTTGTTTTTTAAATTATTTAAATATTTTGTTACATTTCTCTGATAAATTTCTCAATTATTTTTCTGTGTTATCTTGGAGATTTCTGATTATTCTTAAAACTACTATTTTCTTTGGGAGGCCATGGCAGGCGGCTCACGAGGTCAGGAGTTCAAGACCAGCCAGAATAACATGGTGAAACCCCGTCTCTACTAAAAATACAAAAGTTAGCTGGGCATGGTGGTATGTGCCTGTAATCCTAGCTACTCAGGAGGCTGAGGCAGGAGAATCACTTGAACCTAGGAGGTGGAGGTTGCAGTGAGCCAAGATAACGCCACTGCACTCCAGCCTGGGTGACAGAATAAGACTCTGTCTCAAAAAAAAAACAAAACAGAAAACCCCTGCTATTTGCAGTTTTTGGTCTGAGAGTATACATATTGCAGTCTCATTAGGGTGAGTTACTGTGTTATGGTTTTGTTCATTTGGGGAGGTCACGGTTCCCCATTGGCTATTGTTTTTTGTGGATGTACATTTACGTCTTTGCATTGAAGAATTATTTATTTCAGTCTTCTCTGTCTAGGTTGTTTTGGGTTTTAGTGGGTAAGTTTGCCTAGGTATTCTTTGTCAGTTAATTGTAGGTTATCTTTTTTTCCCCCCAATTATGTTGTTGCCTCTGTTTTGGCACTAGATGGTGCCTTAAGCCCAGGGTTGCCTCAGTTGTAGTAAACAACCAGAGTGCTGCCCATTCCAAATGGGAGAGTTCTCAAAGGGGATATCCTGGTAGTGTGGGAAGGCTGGCTAGGAGTTTATGCCCAGAGGACGTGTAGAACAAACCTTCCACAGTGTGGTGCTGCTGGACAGTCACTTTAATTTGGCATCTCCTTTGGCCTAGTCACATAGTAGAGTTTCCGGGCCTGGGAATGGTAATACCCCCGACCTTTGTCACTGGCTGTAATCAGGGATATTTCTCCTTTCAGGCACTCCTGATGCTTCCCATTGGTTGAGACAGGGACCAGTCTACTAGGGAATCCAAGTTGGTAAAGAACCTGGTCTACTAGGAAGTTGGTAAAGAAGCTGTCCACCTCAGTCTCACTTTTCCAGTGTAGAAACTGTGAGTCAGGGAGAAATTTTTCTTATGCTTGGTGCTGTGCCAGGAAGACTTGAGGGAAGGGCGTCATGGATATGGAACTCCTCTTACTATCTGCTCAGAGTTATTTCACTTCTCTGCTGCCCTGGAAACTGTCTCATTCTGATATTTGGGTTCTGGAATATTGCTGGCAATAATCTTAGTACTGTATATTTGTTTTTGTTTTTTGTGGGGAGAATAAAACCAGCTTGCTTCTACTTTGCCATTTTGAAATCAAAAGTCCTATTATACTATCTTGATTACTGTAGTAGTGTTATTAATCCAACTTTATTCTTTTTTTTTTTCAAAATTGTTTTAGCTAACTTAATTCCTTTTCTTATTTACCTGAAATTTTTATTGGAATTGCAGTAAATTTAGAGATATATTTGGGGAAAATTTTCATACTTACTATGTTGAGTTTTCCAATCAATGAATATTGTGTATCTCTACTTTAATCCAGATTTTTTATTTCTTTCACCTGTGTTTCATAGTTTTCAGCATATACATCCTGTTCATGTTTTGTTAGATTTATACTTAAGTATTTCATCTTCTGTGAATAATCATAAATGCTGCTTTTTAAACATCCAGTTTCAAATTATAATTGCTAGTGTATAGAAATGATTGATTTTTGTGCATAATTATTTTTAAATAAAAATATTTTAAGTGACTTTTCTTTATAGACTGTTTCTGAAGTATTCTACTTTATGTTCATGGAAATCACACTCCTTTCACCCTGAGATTTTATGGATTGGTGAAGTATATAATTAAACTGTGTAATTATTATAATATGTGCAGGTGGCAGAAACAGTTTTGGTAACAAACCCAATCAACTCTTGGTAAGCATACAAATCAAATAGGGAGAGCAAAACTATATCAGTGTATCACAGTAGACTTCTGGGCTATAGGGATTCAGCATAGTTATGAACAAATAGAGTAAGTAGAAGGTCAGTCAATTAATCTGGAGAGTCAGCTAAGTGAAGGTCATTTAAGAGAGCTTCTACTGAAAGGTCTATACAAACAGACAAGAAGTCAATAGAAAGGCCCAGTTTCTGTGATGACAGTTAAACATAAACCTAATGCCGTATCTTGAGAACATAAGAAACATATTTTATACTCATCACGATATATGTACTTAAGGAACATTTATAAAGCAGGAGAAAGAGCTATTACAATCATGCTTTTGAAAAATATTTAATGATGGTGGGAAAGATCTTAATTACAATACTGAGTAAAAAAACTTAGGATACAAAATGTTATATACAATACAATATTATCCCCAATTATACAAAAAGTATTTTTATAAGAAGGATAACAAAAAGCATCAAAATGTTTCCAATCATTATGTATGGCTGCTGGGATATGGTTGGCATTTATTTACTTGGTTTTGCTGTTTTTACACTTTTACAGCTTTTACAATGGCTATGAGTTATTTTTACAATCAGAAGAAAGTTATTTTTAAAAGAAGAGGAATTCTTTTTTCCATACTTTATTTACCTCATTCAGATGTCTGACAACAATATCCTCATTGTTCTCTTGAGTTGTAATAAAAAACCATTTCAGGATTTTGGCATTTCCCACTAATTCCCTATGCCTTTTAAGGAACCAAGCAAGGTGTAGTGGTTTCTGCCATTTGATGCATTACATTAATTATGACAACCATAATTGTACAGGCTTTGCAAAGTTATTTATTTAATAAATCATTACTATAATGACTTTAAGAAACTACAAGCAGAGGTCAGGGCCAACTTCATGTTTGTTCCCTTCACAGTTATCCAAGTCTTCAGTTTAGCTAAGGTCACAAGCCCCATGTGGAGCATTAAACCAGAAACCATTAAATACAATTATTTCACTCTTTCTCCTCATTTCCTTGCATAGGCTAAACTTAGAGTTTGTTGGCAGGTGCAGAGTTACACATAAAATTCCGGATCAATAGCTGGGGAATTTAAAAAGAAGGTGCAAAACATCACACAGAATCTAAGGTTATTCTCTCTCCTGGTTAGTGGTTCTTTTCTTTGTCAGTTTTCTTAGATGAATGGTTCTTGATCATAATATTCTCAGTCATTTTATGTAGACATTCAAATTTCCCTAAATTCTTACATCAACAAATCCATTCCCTCCCCCCAAATCTGTTACCAGTGCACTGGATTTATTACAGAAAAGTGTTTCACATTGGTCCCCCATGGGTGGCTTTAGCTCAGGCTCCACCTTCTCTCACCTTCACTGTACCAGTTACCTCCAAAGTGGGCTCCTTGTCCCTAGTCTCCTGAGCAGCACCCATCTTCTACACCAACACACTGCAGCCATTTTCCTGAAAACAAAGCTGATCATGCCCTCCCTCACTTGAAGCTATTCTTGATGAAGCCCCTTCCTTTATTTTCTGTGGCTAGGGGGAATGTGGTGGTGTTCTACCAACTTACAATATCACAGCCAGGCACAGGAGGTCAAAGAATAGAGGACAATTTCACATCCTAAGTGAGCATGCCTTTCTTTTTATTCTCCCCTTTTGGGCAATGATAGTTTGCTTGGGCTGTGTTTCAAATAGGAGAATCATTTTCAGGGAGTCATTATGTGTCTCTCCAAGGATCACTTTTCCTGAGCCAGAGCCATCGATCTACTCAGGGATGAGGCTCTGAAAAGTGAGCCACAGTGATGTGGGCCACATCTATGAACACACCAGGGAGCCCCAGAAGCCAGGTGGTAAGAAGTGTCATAAAGGGGGTTGGAGGAGGGTAAGCCCTCGAAGAGAAGAAGAGTGGAGAGATGCGCATGTTTTAACAATGGTTCTCAAACTTGGCCGCACGTCAGAATCACCTGGGAACTTTGAGAAATCCCCACACCCAGGCCGGCCCAATCCTATCAAATCAGTCTCTGACGTGGGACGAGGTACCCGAATTCCTTTAAATCTCCAAGGTGATGGCACTGTGTGGAAGGTTTGAGAGCCAGAGACCTAGAAGATTTGGGCTTGCCGGAAGGTTTCTGGATGGAGCCTGGGTGCTGACCCTTTACCCTAATTGGTTAGAGTGGCAGATGAAGCTCCACCCATCTAATGCTAGATCTTTTGGAGATTTATTTGCAAAAGCCACCCATTATTCCTCTCCCCATTTGGCAAAAGCATTTTCATCCATTTCCTCTTTGACACCCATCACATTTTAAAAAAATTATCTAGTCCTATACTGGACAGTGTGTAGCAAGTCCAGCTTGCTCTGCCACGAGTGAACTGGATGCCAGGCCTCAGTTCTTTTCCAGGGAAGCAGGAAAAGTTAGAATAGGCCATCTTCAATTTACCTTCATGTCTTTAGTTTTAGAATTTAGTCCTCTACAACTCGATCGCTAGTTTTCTGAGGCTGTTCTGAGCCGCCTCTGCCCACATCCTTCTGGTTGATCTGTAACCACAGCTGCCTGCCTCATGGCGCCTACTTCCTGTTGGGCGTCCACAGGGCTGGGGTGCTGGGCAGGGAGCGAGAGTGAGGATGGAAAACCGGGATAACCAGCAGCTCTAAATCCCCTAAAGGTAGCATTCGTTTTTGAGGAACTGGCCACCCCTCTACACAGCAGCTGAGGTTTCAACTCCCCCACCCTGCTGGAGGCTGTAAAGCAGGGTATGATCAGGCTTTACTGGAGAACACGAAATAGCAGGAAACGTCACCTACAAAGGCACATTAATCACATTAGCTTGGAAAGCTATCATCCGGGATTCAAAGTCACACGTGTGAACATGGTATTTCTAGGCAGCCCGTTTCCACAGCCCTGCTGCCCATGCCTTTTGTTTTAGAAGACAAGTCTCTGCAGCTCACTGCTGCTGGAAGGAAGACTCACATGAACACATGTTGTGCACACACGCATGCACATTCACAGTAAAACCAGTGAGCTTAATTCTTTTGGCTAGACTGAAGTCAAGTTTCTGAAAATATAAAATGGTTGTATTCTGGGCCAGTGCTGACGCTGGAGTGTCATGTTGATGAGGCCAGGAAGTTATTCTATTTTCTCGTGAAGGAACACTTGCCTTGTTCTTTTTTTTTCCTATAAAAAAATTGCAGCCATTGTGCACATTTAAAAAAATTACATTTGGGCTTTGTGGCAATACAAGAAATATGTAGATATTGGTCACTGCCCCTGATTCCTGACACAGAGCTCCTAAAACCCTTGTAATTTCCGGAGTAACAGGGGGCTAGGAGACTATTTTGTCCTAATATTTGGTCTCTGACCCAGTTCCTAGCCCAGAGCTCTTAAATCCCCTGGAATTTCCTGGTTAACAGGAGCATTTTTCATTCTAACAAGGTGGCTCTTGGTGGACTCCTGCATGGAGTTTATCACCAGAAAGACCAAGCCATGATGAGAAGCTTGGAACTTTCAGCCTCACTCTCCATCCTCTGGGTAGAGGACTGGGGCTGAAGATTTGGTCAAAAATTGATCATGCCTATGTCACGAAAGATCTACGTTATAGATTTTTCTGTCTATAAAAATCCCTCAAGTGTAGGGTTGAGAGCTTCCAGATTGATGAATGCATCCACGTGCTGGGGGTGGTACATCTCAGCTCCATGGAGACAAAAGCGCCTGTGCTTGGGACCCTTTCAAACCTTGCCCTCTGTGTCTCTTTATCTGGTCATGTACGTGTATCCTTTGTAACATTCTTTATAATAAACTGGCAGGTGAACATAAGTATTTCTTTGACTTCTGCAAGCAGTTCTAGCAAATGATCAAAACTGAGGAGAGGTTTATGGGAACCTCCTATTTGTAACCAAGTCAGACAGAAGTTGTGGGTAACCTAGAGACCATCACTTCTGATTGGTGTCTGAAGTGGGGTGAGGAGTCTGGAGGTACTGAACACTTAACCTGCGGGATTTGTGCTAATCCCAGGTAGATCGTGTCAGAGTTGGATTGAATGATTGGACAGCCAGCTGGTGTCTGAAGAGAACTGGAGAACTGGTTGGGGTGGGAAAACCCCACACACAATTGGTTACAGAAGTGTTCTGTGTTAAGTGTGAATATAAGGAAAGAAACAGGAGTGTTTCCTACAGGCTTACATTTAAGGAATTATTTTTCTTGAAAATGATATTGAAGTCAGCACTGTCTGGGAAAGTCTGGAGCATCAAGTGCTTCTGAGCCAGGATCTTTTGTATCATGAAAGTGATGCACTCTTTTTGGGGGGCAACCACTTTTAGGTGAGGGTCTTAGGGGAGACTTTATTTTAGAGCCATTTGTGGGCACATGAACTTGCCTTTCATGTCTCTGACTGGGCAGGAACAGCTCCTTGCTAGGGAGCTACTGAAAGAGCCTCAGGGAAAAGCAAAGTTGAAAGCTCTTAGGCTCCATCAAAGAAGTGGGGAGGACACGGAGCCTTCTCCCCTCTGGGAGACAGGGGCACCAGAGGCCTCCTTGCATTTTAACAATTCACATCTATTTCATGAGGATTAAGAGAGCATTTTGCCCATGGGCGATGCTAAAAATATACTTGTAGGAAGAAAGGAAAAAGGGGGCAAGGGAAGATGTGATAAAAGGAAAAAGGAATAATTCAAAGTACTTGTAATAAAAATTTTGGTTAGCTCAAAAAAGAAGTAAAATAGAATATCTAGAGAGCAATAGCACAAAAGAGAAAACAAGCAAATATTCCTGGATCTTTCTTTCTTATCGTATCACCCTGAGTACATTATTTAACCATTCTGAGTTCCAGTATCCTCATCTGTAAAATGAGTCTCTCTTCACAGGAATTTTGTGAGGATCAACAAACCAAAAAGCTTCTGTTGATTCATACTGATGCTAATGTCAAACACCATGCACGCTTAGCACAGCCCAAGAACTTTTCTCAGAGTTTCACATGAAAATGATCTCATCTAGTCTTCAAAACAAAACTGTGAAGGAAGTTCCTTCCTCATTTGAAAGAGAAGACTGAGGCCCAGCCCCCTCCGCTCAACCAACAGGTGGCATGCTTGGATTTGAACCTTGCTAGTTGTTCTTGCTCCTGGGTCTGTGTTGGGTCCCTCCCTTCCTCACCATTCTATGTTGCAGTAGCTCCTTTTTATTTTTTATTTTTTTATTTTTTAAGAATGAGTCTCGCTCCATTGCCCAGGCTGGAGTGCAGTGGCGCTGTCTAGACTCATTGCAACCTCCACCTCCCCGGTTCAAGTGATTCTCGTGCCTCAGCCTCCCGAGTAGCTGGGATTACAGGTGCATGCCATCATTCCCGGCTAATTTTTGTATTTTTAGTAGAGATGGGGTGTTATCATGTTGGCCAGGCTGGTCTTGAATTCCTGACCTTAAGTGATCTGCCTGCCCTGGCCTCTCAAAATAGCTCCTATTTTGACTGTTTCACAGGTGAGATGCTAATTCTGACAATTCAAAATAAGTTTGGTTGGCTAAAGTGGGCTCTGTGCAATTTGGGAAGTATCACTGGATTTGACTTCTCCAGGCTCGGTTCATTGTTAGCAAACATAATTGAGACACACTGAGACCTTGTGATCCAGCCTGAGAACTGCAAACATTAAATCCACGAATGTATTTCAAAGTTCAAATTTTACATTAGTAAAACAAGGATATGTAAGTGTCATAGCACAATGTCAGCTTTCCAAGAATGAATGCTTTTATTGGTGGGGAAAGTGGCCTTTTGGGTCATCTTACTTTAGCTTTTCAAGGAAGTACAACTATATAAAACTGACCTTATGTTGTGATATTGAACAGCTTGGCTATGGAATATTTTAAACCAATGTTTAAAAATAATTCCATACAACGGGAACTGATGCAATCCTAAGGGGAAAGAAAGCTTAGAGGAGTGTCTGGCTTCCTCTTGGTTTGGAACAGACAGGCAGATCTTGTCTACTCTGGTGGGTTTTCTAGCCTTAGGACATTATGCAAATGGACCAGGACTATCTATCCTGAGAGGGAAAGTGGTTCACTGGAAACGTCTTGGCAATCGCAGATTCTTCCAGGTGCCTGCCTGAGAATGATTTTCTTACGTTGAGAATTTCCTTCCAGCTGGGCACAGATGACAGAAGTCTGGACTTGTTTGGAAATATGATCCTATCAATTCTCAGATATTTTTAGAATATCTACCCAACCCCAGCCTTTCAGCACCCTTACAGTGATCATACTGATTTTATACTTGTAAGTTTTAGGATGTTAAAAATAGAAAGGACTTGAAACCCTTATTGTGAAATTTGGTGTTTATTCCTGGTATCTCCTAACTTGGGTTAACATGGATTCTGATGAGAATAATTAAAAGTGAATAGTTTAACCATTTTTAGAAGAGTATTCATTTATTAGACATGCTGCTAAATGTGTCTGATCTCACAGAGATTTATTACTCTTTCTCTGTATTCCTCTTTCTCACGCACACATTCACGTACAAGTTCAGACTATCATTTTTTTTTTTTTTGCCATTTTCTTGCTGTTGCCTTGCAATCCTAATAAAATAGTTTATTAGGCAGAATTTCTCTGGAATCAATGTTGAGCTGAGAACTGACTTGAACATGAATCATGATAATGTATCTTACTGTTTACATAGCAATGAAGATTATCAAGATGAATGGAGAGGAGCCAACCAGCCTCTTTATTCATCACAAAGTCATTCAGCCCTGTTATTTCTCATGCTGAGAGATTTATTGGTAATTATTGCTGCAGATAAGTTGTCTTGAAGGGAGCAAAAACTTTCAGGAATTGAGGTGTTTCTGAACAAGAGAAAACGGATATGTCATTAACTCTGATACTGAATTATACAGAAGAAATGCAAAAGGCTCATAAGCACTTAGAAAAACAGTAATCAGTGTGTGCTGATTATCTCAGCCACAGTGTACCTTTTGTTTCCACCACACATTTCCAGGGTAATTTGCAGTATATTTTCATGTTTAACATTGGGAAAAAGTGTGTTGTGGGTGGTGGGGACATGTGTTAGCATATTTTAAGGAGGTTTATTTGGGCTTTTTTTTTTAACTTAATAAATCCAGTTCATGTGCACACGACACCACTCATGTTTGCTGTTTTCGAAGTAAATTTAGTTTTAATTCCTCCAATCAGTGGAAACATTTGAAAAAATAACATGAAAGTTTTGAGCCCAGGAGAGTTTTTTTTTTTAAATTGATCTTAGGTCATTAAGTAGATAATAGGGATACATTTGCTAATGAAGATGAGACGTTGACTGTCCAATATGGTCATCCATCAAATGTCTGGCTCAGAATCAAGACACAGACCCTTCCATCTCCCCAGCAGACCTGTAGCAACCCAGATGGTGTTCTTGGACTATTTTATAAATGTTTAATTCATAGAAGTCTACTAATGATCTATTATTTGATACTAGTGGCCAGCCTTGGAATTTGGTGTGTAATTTCTGCGGGCCACAGTGAATAATTTCTGACAGAGGGTGTTGTGTTGAAGGAGAAAGGGCAAAGGAAATATTTCAGAACAATTAGTCGGTTAAGGTACTTGGCTCCCATTTTGAGATTGAGAAATAATTTCTTAAATTTTTCTCTGTCCCCTTCCGTCTTTGTGACCTAAAAAACCTCCCAATAGCCAGAGAATAAAGACAAAGAGCAAGAGGACTCCTTGAAAGTGCTCCCCTAGAGCAATTTATCAATTTGTAAATTAGCAGGAGGCATTTGTGCTTTGCACAATCCACTCAACCGGATGTTGAGAAACAGGGACCAGATGTTGAGCCAGGGTTTGTGCTCAAGTACTTAGCTGGCTGGATATGCACTTTCCATTGAGTCCAAAAGCAGTCTACCTCGGGGAGTGACCAAGTTGACTGTTCAATCTCGAAGTCTATTCGAGAATTTATTGGAAAGACCACGGACAAATACACTTCGTCTGAGAAGCCATTCCTGTACAGTGGGTTGGAAAGACACAACTGGAATGTCATTTTCCATGATCTCACTGTTGTATAAGCCTTCCACCATGAATAGGAATTTTCAAAAATCATTGGCTACTTCCAACTGCATAACTGTGCAAAGGCCTTGCTGCCAGCACTGAGTATAGGTGTGAGTGTCTAAATAACAGTATTCTAATCCCAGATCTGCCACTAATTCACCTTGACACTTGGCCAGTCTCATTGTCCTTGGCCTCGTTTCCTCAGCTGTAAAATGAGGAGGCTGGACTAGAAAGTTTTGCGGTTGCTCTATGCTTCCAGCATTTCCTACCTTCTGTTACACCAGCCAAGAATTCTTGACAAAAGCCCAGTGCTCCAGCTCCCCTATCTCCAGTAGCTTCTTTGCCTTTCCTTTGGAAAGCTTTGGCTTTTAAGCTTGAAACAGCATATCAAATCATAATGCTGCTGGATCATCTGAATTCTCCATCTCTCCTTACTGCCTGCAGAAAACAAACTTCCTCCATTTTCACGTAGAGTCCCATGAACTGACAACCCCACCCCTAGCTTTCCAACCTTATCTTTATTCTTTGTTCCTTCATACTGGCCTGCTCATGTTGCCCTAAACACATTACAGCATTGCTGTCTCTGCCTCTTTGATTTCACTACTCTCTGATCCTGGTATCTTTTTTCTCTTCTTTTCTCAACCTGGTAGGGCAGCACTCTGGGACTCGGCCCCACCTTGGCTTCAGTAGAGCTGCTGTTGACTTATAATCCATTGATTTATAATCCAATTCCAACTTTTATTCAAGCAAAAAGATTCAAGACAAAAGTTAGTTTGGAATTCAGTAAATACAATGATCATGGACAAACACCAGCTATTGGCTCTTTCCCAGGAACTCTACCCAGGAAGCCAGAAGATAGTTGATGGTTCCCAGAGTCTAGTGCAAAAATCGTGAGAAACTTTTGGGAAGATGAAATAGAGTGGTTCCAGGTGCAGTGGCAAAACATAGAGTGAGAGAGAGCCTGGTATTGAGGAATAGATTTTGAGAAAACTTTCTAGTTATATCTCTCCTCCTCCTGCTCTCCCCCTCACCCACTCATGCTTTTATGGGGAAATGGATGGTAAGGAAAACTGCAGCAGCAGCAGCTTAGAGCCAGCCAAATGCAAGCGATGAAAATTAGGGAAGGCCCAGAGACTGGCTGAATAAAGCTTGAAAGAGTAACAACAGTGAGAAGATCAGGAGGATCCTGAGAATTCTTTTTTTTCTTCATCCTGGATACCATTCCTGGGTTTGCAGTTGCATTCCATGGAGTAGATCTTAGAAGACAGATCTAGCTACCAGGAGGTTTACTTGTGGCAAACAAGTGGGGAGGAGTTGATGAATCCAATTGTGAAGCCAGAAGATCCTTCCAACACCATATACTTTCTACTCATTCTGAAATTCAGAATGTATTTAGAATTAGATTTACTTAGGGGTATGGCCTTTTTTAAAAATCAGATTTATTAAAGTATAATGTATATAAAATTTACTTATTTTCAATGTTCGGCTAAGTGAGTTTTGACAAGTGGGTGTATTAGTGTAACTACCATTACAATCAAGACACAACAATTTTTTCAGTTCAAAAAGTTCACTAATGACCCTTTACAGAATTCCGCTACCAATATCCCACCCTACTACTTTTCCTCAGAAAGACAGATCTGTTCTCTATCATCATCACTTTGCCTTTTCTACAATTTTATATTAATAGAATCATATGATAGTGAAAGAAGTAGCTTCTTTCATTAAGTGTGATGCATTTGAGATTCATCATGTCATTGAATGTACCAGTGGTTTGTTCCTGTATATTGCTGAGGTGTATTACATTGCATGAATATCCCCCAAAAGTGCTTAGTCATTCACTAGTTGATGGACATTGTAGTTGCTTATAGTTTTTGGCTATTACCAATAAAGCTGCTATAAGCACTCATATATAATGTTTTCTTTTCCTTCAGTAAATACCTAGAAGTAGGATTGCTGGATCATATGGAAAATGTATGTTTAATTTTATTAGAAAGTGCTAAACTGTTTTTCTAAAGTGACTGTAGCATTTTGCAGTCCCAACAGCAATGTTTGAGAGTTCCAGTTGCTCCATATCCTAGTCAACACTTAGTATGGTCAGTTTTATTTTTTTTTTGTAACTTTAGACATTCCAGTAGTATACATTAATATCATATGGCTTCTACTTACATTTCTTTAATAACTAATGATATTGTGCATCTTTTTGTGTGTTTTTTTGCCATATTTTATTTGGTAAAGTTTCTGTTCAAACATTCTTTCTATTTTTATTGGGAATCTCAAATGTCTTATTTTTGAGTTCTAAGAAATCTGTCTACGTTCTAAATATAAGTACTTTATAATGTGTATGTTATTCAAACATTTTATCCCAGTCTGTGGCATGCATTTTTATTTTCTTAATATCTTTCAAAGCTTTGAAGTTTTTTATTTTGATGAAGTCCAATTTCTGTTTTTTTCTTTTATGTTTATACTTCTTTTGGGCCATATCTAAGAAATATTTGCCCAATTTAAGGTTACAAAGACTTTCTCCTATAGTTTTTTTCTAGAAATTTTATAGTTTTAGATTTTATGTTTAGGTATTTGACTCATTTTGAATTAATATTTTTGTATGGTGTATGATAAGTGTTGATGCTCATATTTTTCTATATGAATATCCAGTTCTTACAGCACCGTTTGTTGAAAAAAAAAAAAACCTCTGTTCTTTCCGTATTGAAATACCTTGGCAGCTTTGTGTATGGTCTATTTCTAGACTTTCTATTTTGTTCCACTAGTCTATATGTTTATCTTTACACAATGACCAAATTGTCTTGATTACTGTAGCTTTGTATTAAGCCTTAAAATTAGGCAGTGTAAGTATCCCAACTTTGTTCTTTTTCAAAATTGCTTTGACTATCCAAGCTAGATTTTTTATCTTTCATATAAATTTTAGAGGCAGTTTGTTAATTTATATCTTAAAAATTTTGAAATTTTGATAGAAATTATATTCAATCTGTAGGTCAATTTAGAAGGAAATTGATATCATAAGAACACTGAAGTCTTCCAGTGCATGAACATAGTATAGCTGTCCATCTAAATTAGGTCTTTAATTTCATCAGGGATTTTTTTCTTTTATAGTTTTCAGTGTATAGGTTTTTGATCTCTTTTGTCAAATTTAGTCCTAAATATTTCATGTTTTGGATGCTACTGGAAATGTATTTTGAAAATTTTGATTTCTAATTTTTTGTTGCTAGAAGATAGGACATGCAGGCAGATAAGCATAAAGGACTGACATTTTTAATGTTTGAAGTAACTGACTGCAGAGGGACTAGAGCATGTATTCTTTATAGGAATAATATTGTTCCCAAGAGGATGAAAAAATCATACTCTTTTAAAATCTAAAGCATAGATATATATTTACATAAGCCAATATATACAATTATATCTACCAGATTAAAATTTTATACAATGGAGTAATTATAAAAAAATTGTTTAAAAGACCCCTTGGGGAGCAATAATTTAAAAATAATTAAGAAACACTAGTTTGGGTGTTGTTCATAGCTTTTGAGATATATGATACTAAAAGAATACAAGTACTTTTTGGGCAGTTAATCTCTCTTAATTTCTCAGATATTGATCACATTCTGGCTTAGTAATAGATTTAAATAAGACCTAAGTCAAGACCACATGATTTCAGAAAATGTCACTTAATACAAATTATAAACAAATTTTAAATGTTGAGCAGCAGGAATTTTAGGTTGGTAAATGCTGGATTTTGTTATATTCCTTTAAAGAATGTTGGACTGTGTTCTTCCTACAGTTACATGATTTGAAGATCAGATTGATCCCTTTGAGTCTTGCTTTTCTGGCTTATAAGGATAGATCCAGAGCAGCTTTTACTCTAAAGCTAATGGCCTCACTACTAAGGTGTGGCCCTTCTAAGGACTCTCTCTATCCAATGCCCTCTGTATTATGAGGTCTTTCATAATTGGTGGAATTGCAGACTCTCCTTAGCCCTGTGAGAACTCCAGGAATTGTTTAACCTGTTGCTTCTCAGTGGTTCTTTTTCTGGTGTTGCGGATTTTCCTTCCATGTACACTCAGATCACAATCTGGCCAAAGACACAGGGGACTCCTCTGTTCTCATAAGGCCTCACTCCATAGCTGCCTCTGCTCCAGGCGTCCACCCAGTCAATTCTAGGTGCTTCTGCTTTCTCAAGCTCTGATCTCTGTCTCCTCACTAGGTGAGACTGCTGGGCTTTATTGGGTTTCCCTCCCTGCAGTGCAGCCCAGAAACTGCCGCCAGGTAGTGAGCTGGTACAATTGCAGGGCTCACTTCATTCGCCTTTGTTCTCACTGGAGTCATAGTCTTGTGCTGCCTGTTGTTCAATGTCTGAAAACAGTTGTTTAATCGATTTTGTTTTCAAATTTTCTAATTATTTATGGTAGGAGGGCAATTACCAACTTTGATAGAACCAAGGAAATATGAGCTCAGAGGGAAAGATAATGACACATTTAAAGAGTGCAAATACCGTAAAGAAACACAATACACTGAACAAATTATAACCAGACAAATAAGAATTAATTGACCAAAAGAAAAAAAAAAAACAATTAAATAAGCTTTTACATAGCTTCAACTAGCCAAGAAAGGATATTCAAACCATGAAGGTAGAATAATAATTTGAGAAGAACCAATTGAAGTTATTGGGTTTGAGAAAAGCAATTTGGCTGCTTTTGGAAGTATTGCAGACCCGATATGTGGAAAAACTCCCCATGGAAAGCATCTAGATGCTGGATATATTTTTAAATGTTTTAAAGTACAATACTGAATCCATAAGTGAGTAAGTCTAGCCTATACTCCCTTCCATTCTCAACAATAGAGTTGAAACAAGTATACTCAATGAAGCTGGAAATGAAGGCTTCCCTCATTAGGATGTAATCTCTATGAAGCAGAGATTTCTGACTATTTTATTTCCTGTTAAAGCACAGCCCCTGGAGCAAAGCCTGGGACAAAGTAAGTGCTGAGTACATATATGTTGAACTAATGGATGAGTGAATGAAGGAATGTCCTGGAGCAAATGGTTATCCAAGGTCTTAGAACTTTGAGTATGAATAGCTTGTCAGATAGGGAGTAGAAGACTAGGCCTGGGAACCTGGAAATGTTGTAGCAGCTGCCTACCTTATGTCTTCTTATGAAGCCACCTCTGAAAGTGTCCATGTTCTTAGTGAATTGTAAGCTTTAAATAAAGAATCCGGCCAGGTGCGGTGACTCACGCCTGTAATCCCAGCACTTTGGGAAGTTGAGGCAGGCGGATCACCTGAGATCAAGAGTTCGAGACCAGCCTGACCGAGATGGAGAAATCCCCGTCTCTACTAAAAATGCGAAATTAACCAGGTGTGGTGGTGCATGCTTGTAATCCCAGCTACTCGGGAGGCTGAGAAAGGAGAATTGCTTGAACCCGGGAGGCGGAGGTTGTGGTGAGCTGAGATCCCGCCACTGTACTCCAGCCTAGGCAACAACAACAACAAAATCCACTTGCCTGAGACAAAAGAGTCATTTAGGAAACATATTTGTCTCCAGCATGAAGCCAGAGGGATAAAACCAAGTCATAATCCCCTGAGAATTTGCAACCACTGGTCTTTTTTCTTGCTTCTGGGAGGAACATTAATCTTAAGTAAAAATAAAATGGTTCCAAGTTGTAGCAATCTAAGACATCCAGCAGAATCAAATACAGATTCTCTTTGGTGGAACCTTCCTAGAGTCGGGTCCTTCAGGTCTCCTACAGATTAAATTCAGTTCACAATTAAATTCAGTTCAGTCAAATAAGAGTTCACAATTAAAAATATATACATATACAAAAATCATGAGGAAGCAGGCTTCCCTGAATAAGAGTCAGAGGGAACAATCCAAAATAGATTTAGACTCCAAAAGCTTCAATTCCTGGAATTATCTGAAAAGAAGTAGAAAATAATTTAGTTAAAAATAAAGGATCAGATCAAAAATGAACAAGAAAAAAATAGACTGTTACATATAGTCAGATCGATTTGAGAAAGAAGCAAATAAAAATTCTAAACATGAAGGCAAAGAACTACAAATTTAGTATTTTACATGCAGCTAAACAATTTTAATGTGAGGATGAAATAGATATTCTCAATCACACAAGTTTTCATAATTTGTAACATACAATGCAATTCTGTAAAGAAGTACCCCAGCAAAGTAAAGAAATAAACCCATGAGGAAGCACTGAAATATAGAAAGAAAGGGTGAGCAAATAACTTAGAAAAATCATATCATTTTGGATATATTGGATTAAATGAAATGCATTATTAGAATTAGTTTTACCTGAGGTTTTTATCTTCTTGTCTGTTTTAAATTTTAATGTAAAACAAATGCTGCTACCAGAAAATGCAATAGGACAAAACCAGAAAGAAATGTGAGGATTAATATGGAAAAGATAAAACTATCGCTATTTCCAGATGATCTTCATAGAAAATCAACCTGGCTCAATAAACAAACTATCAGCATATTTAGAAAGTTCAACAAGGTAGCTGAATACAAGGTCGATTTACACGTATGCTTTACCAGAAATAATCACCTAAAATATTTACTAGAAAACAAGAGACATTTACAACAGCAACAAGATGATAAAATATCCAGGAATTAATCTAATGAAGAGGGTAAAACAAAAACTTTATGCAAAAAATATTTTTAACTTTATTAAAGAACGTACCATAAGACCTATAAACAGAGAGAGAGTTTCAGCAAATCCAGGCAACAGATTATGATGGTGGTGACTTAGCTGGTACTGAAAAGTAATTTGATTCTGGACACATTTTGACAGTAGAGCCTACAGAATTTCCTGATAGAATGCAAAGCTTGAGAGAACAACAAAAAGAGTTAAGAAAGGACCCAAGATTTTTGTTTTGAACAACAGAAAGAATGTACTTGTCTTTTAGGGGGAAGACTGTGCAGAGCTGGTTTGAAAGGAAGGATTGGAAGTTTGCTCATGGACATGTTAAGTTTGAGATATCTGTTGAACATCAAAATGGGGTGAAGATGCAGTGTGATATATGAGCCTAGAATTCAGGAGAGAGGTACAGGCTAGAGACGCATACCAGAAAGTCATCACTGAGTAAATGGCGTTCGAGCCATGAGGCTGGCTGGCCTTTCAAAGGGAGTGAATACAGATAGAAAAGGTGACTAAGGAGTGAGCTTTGAGCTCTCCAACATGGCCAGCGAGTGAGGAGGAAAGTGAGAGAGTGAAACACCGAATGAATGTGTTGCATGGAGGAGAGTGGGAATAATCATTTTAAATGACAGGTTAAGGAAAATAAAGACTGAACACTGACCATGGGATAGAGCAATGTGGAGGTCATTGGTGAACTGAAAAGAAACAATGTACACTAGCAGATTCTGTCAGCTGTACTTTCAAAGTGTACTTGGTTGGGGCAAAACCATGATTCAAGGGAGAATGAAAGGGGAGAAATTGGAAACAGTGACTATAGACAATGCTTGGAGAAGTTTTGGTGCAGAAAAAGAAGGGAAGTGGGGTATCAGGAGGGGGAAGGAGGGTCAAAATGGGTTGTTGTAGATTATAAAGAAGAACTGATAATATTCTTGTGTGATGAGTTAAATTTAGCAGAGGCAAAAGCTGATAATGGAGGAAAGAGGCAGTGCTGGGTAGACAAGGAAGGTGGGATTCAGGGTTAGATGGAGAGGTTGCCCTCGGTTGCCCATGGGAAACTCACTTGTATGAATAGGAGAGATTTCAAGGACATAGACTCAGATGCAGGTAAGCGAATGGATGTAGGGTTGCTGAGTGTAGACATTCTCACAGTATTGCTTATCTTTTCTCTGTGCAGTAGAAATCATGGTATGAGGAAGAAATGGGGGAGGGAATTCTGAGGAGAGCAGAAGGTATAAATGTCTTCTAGGCAAGTGGAAAAGTGTCTTACCTCGTATCATACACACTAATTAACTGGATTAAAAGTTTTGCTGTGAAAACCATTCTCACAACTGGTGCAAGAAAATGTCAGAGAAAACTTTAGTCACTTTGGGGCAAGTATAAATTTCTTAAATAAGATCTCAAAAGTACCAGTGTTAAGGGGGAAAATGAATAGATTTGATACAAAACTCCTTTGAAGACTTACACAATTTGGGTAGCTTTATCCAAAATGCTTGGGACCAGAAGAGTTTCAGATTTTGAATTTTTTTGAATTTTGGAATGGTTGCATATAATGGTATCTTGGGAATGGGACCAAAGTTTAAACATAAAATTCATATATATTTTGCATATTTATAATACATGTAGTCTGAAGGTAATTTTATACATGATTTTAAATAATTTTGTGAATAAAACAAAGTGTGTCTGCATAGACCCATCAGAAAGCATAGGCGTGACTGTCTCGGCCGCCTCTGTGGACAGTCTGTAGTTGTTTGGCATCACCGCCATTCCTGACTCTGAATTGATGCAGTGCTGATAAGCAATCATTCTCTTACACTCACCGACATACCATTATTACAGTTGGAGAATAATGTGCAAGCGGCACGGTAGCATCACCAGACACCTGGGACAACTGTTAACAGCAACAGCAAGCAGCCTTTCAGTCTCCACCTCTGATGCCTTGCTTGGATTAAAAGGTCACTGTGACTGTATTTTGTTTTTTTAGGTGAGGGAAACATTAGAGGCATTGAGGGACCAGGAAGTGGGTCCTCTAGGGATGGGGAGGCATTCTGCTGGGTGATCTTTCTAAATGTTTCCTCCAGAGTCATCTGCTTCGTTATCTGCGGGTTTTGTCTTAGAAATCTCTTTTCTATTTATTTTACTATTTTCTTTTTATTTATTTGTTTATTTTTTTTGAGATGCAGTCTCGCTCTGTTGCCCAGGCTGGAGTGCAATGGTGTGGTCTTGGCTCACTGCAACCTCCGCCTCCTGGGTTCACGTGATTCTCCTGCCTCAGCCTCCCGAGTAGCGGGGATTATGGGTGTCCGCCACCATACCTGACTTATTTTTTGTATTTTTAGTAGAGACAGGCTTTCACCATGTTGGCCAGACTGGTCTTAAACTCCTGACCTTGTGATCCACCCGCCTCTGTCTCCCAAAGTGCTGGGATTACAGGCATGAGCCACCAGGCCTGGCCTAGAAATCTCTTTTTGATTTTATAAATTGACTTGATGTCATGTTCTATTATGAATGTGTGCTGCCCTAGTCCTTCAATAAGCCCTTCACAAATCTTCACCATGTTGTCTGTAGGCACTTTTTCTGCAGCGTTAACATTGTCTCCATTGTCACTATTATCACCATCATCTTGATTCAGAACCAATTTTTCTACTACATTGATCAATGAATGAATAACTGCAGCGTCATTATCAATGTTAAGATCTTGGATATCCACTTCTTTCAGGTTACTAATGGACTCTGAAGGCATATTTTTACCATATGTAAGGAAGTCAGACATTTTTTTTTTCTCACTTGACATACAGAATCCTTCAAAGACACCACCTTGTTCATCATCGTCATTAAACACAGTTACAGACCAGAGGTTTTGCCAGGCATGCACGACTGTGTCTTTAGTCTGTTTTTATGCATTGGCAATGGCATATATGGCTTTCTTCATGTTAAACTCCTTTTGAAAACCCTCCACAGCCATGCCTCCATTCACTGCTGCCAGCATGCTGTTCAAGAAAGCGTTTTTGTAGTCACTTTTGACTGTCTAAGGATTCCCTGGTCACATGGCTGAATTAATGATGTCATATTTGGAGGAAAGGACACAGCATAAGCATGATTTTGTTGAGAAATTCAGCTGGAGGATGAGTAGAACAGTTGTCAAAGGAAAAACGCAGATTTGCAGTCAATCATCCAGTCCAGCTTCCCTGCAGTGAGAGCAGCCACAGGTATAAAATGTTTGTGAAATGAATTAAAAACTATGCCCCAGGTGATCCATGGATTTTTGTTAGCGTAACCACTGGACTGGTAAGAAATTCACTCCTTAAAAACAGCATGAATACAAGTCTGCCCATCACAGCGAGTTTACACTTATGTGTGCCTGCTGCATTAGCACATCCCAGCCCTGTTATTCTGTCCTTGGATCCTTTATTCCTGCCTCATCAGCAGGAGCCTATGTCTTTCTAGGGCAAAAAATAACGATGTTTCATCAGTATTATAGACTTTTTCTGGCATCAGATTTTCATCAGCGATGATTTTGGCAAATTTGTCAATGAATTTCTCCACTACTTTGTGATCAGCAGATGCTTTATCACCACAAATGTTTAAACATGTAATGCCACGTCTCTTCTTAAATTTCTGCCGCCAGCCTGTTGAATATTCACACTTCCCTTCAATTTTCAGTTTATTGTGATGGATCCTTGCTTGTTTCATAATCAACATACCATTAAGTGGCATGTGTTCACTGGGATGCTGACAGATCAACTCTTTCAACACATGATCAAGACCTTCGTATTTAGCTTTACACGGTGTTTTTCTATTTTATCATTAACTTCAGCTTATTACTCCTAGCATAGCATGGCATTATTTTATTCTTCTATTTCTTTAGATCACATATTGCAATCATTCCAACACCATACTCCTCTGTTAGTTGTTTCACACACCATTGTCCGACAGCTTGACTTTCTGTGCCACAAACATAAATACCTTCTCTCTCTCTTTTTTTTTAAATCATTGTTACCCACAGGGTTATCTGCAGGCCTTTTTGATGTTTTCAACAATATCTTTATCCCACAGAGTAGAGAATACACACATACACACACACACACACACACACACACAGAGTAAAGTAATGCACATAGGCCTTGGCCTCCTGTGGGGCATTGAGGGGGAACCTGCAGTCGGTGTGTCTGGCCTGGATCAGTGCTATTTTACTACTGTTTGTGAGTGTGCTTGCGTGGGGAATCTGAGGGTCTGCTGAAAAGATAGATGGCAGGGAAAGGCCTGGGAAGGTCTTTTTTCCCTTGGGGTCACAGAATAAACCAGGTGTCGTGCACCTGTGTTTCAACTGTGACACATCACTTGAGGTTGGGCATAGAAATTTTCACTTGTGGGGTCACGTCGGTGCTTAAAAAGTTTCACATTTTGGATCATTTCAGATTTCTGATTTTCAGACTAGAGATGCTCAACCTATTTACTGTCGTCTTTCCTCAACACTTGTTTTCTTTCCAGCACACACTCCAAATAATCTCCCGTCCCTGCCTCTTCATCAAGCCTGACATCATGAAGGTCAGCAATGCCACCCCCAGGGACAAATCTCAAGGGCAATTCTCTGCCCTGATTTACCTTCCCTAGTAAGAGCTTCCGGTACAATGGGGCAGGTGCTTCTATGCAGACTCTCCCTCCACCTGGCTCTTGGAATCCCACTGCCTCTTGGCTTTTCCTTTACATCCTTAGCTGCCTTGGCCAGATCCTCCTCCCCTGCTTCGGACTTCAGAATAGTGAAGACTTCCCAGTGGTGAGTCCTCAGACTCTTCCTCCAGGGTCGCTCACTTTGTAAGTATCTCCTAGTTTTATGATTTCACAAATATTATCTGCACACTAATGACTCCCACACTTTTGATTCAGGCCACAGCCTTCTCCTTGGATTCCAGGCTTCTGTATACACTCACCTCTTTAACGTCTCCATTTCTATCACTAGCAGGCCTCCCAAACTTAAACTCTTTAAAATCAAATTTCTTATTCCTCTCTCAAACCTGCCCCTTCCTGAGTGTTGCACATTTCATTATTGTTAACCTTGACTCCCCATCTTCCCCCCCTCCACTTCATATTTAATCCATCAGCTCTACTTTCAAAGTCTATCAGGACATGACCACTTCTGAATTTATCCACTACTCTCTCCCTGGCCCAGTCCACATCGTATCTCTCTGCTCATGGAGATTACTGCCTTACCTGCCATCCCACATCCATACTCCTCACTCCCTTCTTCTCTGTTTCCAAATAGTTTAAGTACACAAATGATGTCATATCATTCTCCCACTCAAAACCCTCCAGTGGATTCCCAGCATTCTTAAAACAAAATCCAGCGTCCTTACCTTGGCCTCTAGGGTTGCACATGATGTGGTTCTCGATCTCATTTCTTGCCCTTCACCGCTTCATCTTCCACCCTTTGGGCCCTCTGGCCTTTTCGCTCTTCTGGGAGCAATTGCTCAACTCAGGGCTGGATGAGCCCATGGCTGTCTGCTTCAATGTCAAGTCCATGAGCAAGGTTTCCTGACCCATTCCCCCTATTTAAATAGCACCTCCTGTTAAATGTCTCTTCCTTTTTGTCTTGCTTTATTTCTCCTTATAGCTCTTATCATTGCTTGGGGGTGTGTGCATATAATTTTTTTGGCCAATATCTCTCACTAGATTATACATTTCATGATAATAAAACCATCTTTTATTTTCTTCACTACTGCAGATTTATTGAATGCTAAAATGAATGAGTGAATTCAAATGATTATAGCATTGCTGATAGATCATATAAACATTGTGTTAAGTGAAAAATTAAGAAATATAATGAAAATTGTAATGCAATACTCATTATGTAAGTTATAAGCACAAGCTTCAAGGAAATTCAATGAGGAAAGGAAAGTCTTTTCAACAAATGATGGTGGAACAACTGGATAAGTATATGGAAAGAAAAATGAATTTCAGCCCTTATTTGTATTATACATAACTATACATGGGTGATAGGTTTAAACATGAAAGTCTAAATTATAAATCTCCTAGAAACACATATAGGAAATTATATTCATGAGCTTAGGAGAATTTAGGCAAAGATTTCCTGGCTAGTACCAAAAGAAAATACTAATCGTACATGGACAAAAAAAACAATCCCTTATACAATAGACTTTATGAAAATTTAAAATGTCTGGCTTATCAAAAGACACCAATAAGAAAAGGTAATACTGGGAGAAAATGGACTGGGAGAAAATATTTACTGTACATAAATCTAAAATATGTAAAGAACTTCCAAAAACCAACAATAAAAATATAAGCAATGCGATTTTAAATGGGAAAAGGATCTAGACTCTTTATTAAAGAAGAAATAAATAACCAATAAGCACATGAAAAGATACTCAATATCAAAAGTTGTCAGAGAACTTAATGAGATATCCTTCTAGACCCCAAGAATGAAATGTGCAATAGCGTGAACACTGTGGAGTGCAGTTTTCCAGTTTCTTATGAAGTTAAACATATACCTTCCTAGTGAATCAGCAATTCCGTTCCTGGGCATTTACCCAAAAGAAATGGAAAGCCATGTCCACCACGAAGACTTGTGCAGAAACATTCAGAGCAGCATCACCCATGATAGCCAAAAAGGGCTGCCAGTCCAACTTCATCAACTGTTGATGGATAAAGTACGTTCATTCACACAATGGAATACTGCTCTGCAACATAAAAAGAATGAACTACATGGACAACTTAAAAACGTTATATTAAACGAAAGAAGCCAGACGTAAAAGGTTGTATAGTTCCAGCTCAGCAACAGGCGAAACGCATGTAGAAATCTGAACAGTGGGTGCCTCTGGAGGGTGGGAGTTGACTGGAAGGTGGCACAAGGGGACTTTCCAGAGACATGAAAGTGTTCTGTACCTTGGTTGGGGGTGGTGGTTATACTGGTATATACCTCTGTCAAAACACATCAAACTTTACAATTAATATCTGTATATTTAATGAAAGAAACATATTCTTACAAAAACACTTACATATAGAACAAGCCTATATCAGGATCATTTTTATTTTCAGGGATCATTGCCTATCTAAGGACGTATAGTAAGTACTTTTGAACGAGCCTTTTCTGGGGGGAGGGGATTATATGAGGATGGCTTATAAAACATATTGTAAAGTAACGAAAGAACCCAGAAACTGATGAAGACAGCATGTCATGAAATGAGGAGAGCGACTATATGCAAAATGTGCGCCTGAGATGAGAAAGGAAGGCACACGGGCAGGCAGGAAGAAAGGGAGGAAGATGGGAAGACAAGAAAGAAGGTGGGGGAGATGGGAGGGAAAATGGGAAAAGGAGGTGTGTGGTGGGGACAAGTCATAGAAAGGAGGGAGGAAGAGAGAAAGGAGAGAGAGAAGGAACAAGAGAGAGAGAATGAACTGAATGCTATCCGGAGATTGCCTTTTCTTTCATTCTATTTGTCCTCTCCACTTAACCAGATCATAAGCCCTTGGGAGGGAGGCACTATTTTTTATAAGTCCTTGCACCTGCCAGTGGGCAGAACTTGTTGGCTGGCGGGTTGGTTAACAGGCAGCAAGAGACTGCATATCAAATGCCAGGTGTGCATTTTGTAGCACAGACAGCCCTTTCATCCACATTCAAGAGAGGAAAATCCTCGTAGAATTTTATTGGAAACACTTTAAAGGCTGGGGCCTTTGTGATTTCATCAGCTAGGGCTCCCACAGGCCCCAGCGGGCTTTTTAATTGGTGGGAGGGGCCTCCAGGGTGCCTCAGTCTCTTCCTACAGGTGCCTGGGGTGCGGATTTGAGCATACATGGTGTCGTTATGTTTTCTTCAGCAGGACTCAGTGTGAACCAAGCCACCACCTGGCGTTTCCTTCAGTGGCTCTCACCCAGGCCTGAGGCTCCCTGTGCTGGGACGGTCACAGTTGTCCCTGGATTCTGGCAGCTCTGTGCTCCCATACTGCACCCATGAATTAGCTTTGCTCACTCCTGCTACAGTTCAGTTCGGCTCAATAGTCACTTAGTGAGCCCTTTCCAGATGCAGACCCAGGCTGGGGGCTGGGGTACAGGATGACTGAGTCATGGCCCTGCACTCAAGGGGCTTGTGTGTAGAGTGGAAGACATAAGCAGACAGAATTGTGAAAGGAGGCAGCAAATTCGAAAAAAGCCGCTGGGGCTGGGAATCAGGTACTAGGCCCAGGCTGCGGTTCCAGGAAAGACTTCCCAGAGATGATGCCTGAGCTGCATCTCAAAGCTCCTGCAGCTGTAAATTGGGTTGCTCTTTTCCCTCGACATCCCAAGGCTCACAGAAGCGAGATCCCAACAAGGGTCAGCCGTGCTTCTGGAAGGCCCTGCTCTTGGCTGCCAACTCTGCGTGGGTATCATAAGGATTTTCATGATAGGGGAAAGCGTTGTTTCCAACATACTCCAGATCTCACTTCAAGCCCAGCATGTGCTACCAGGAGCTACAAGAACAAAAGGGTTTCAAGTTACAGCTCCAATTCCTACTAGCTGGGGTGACCGTGGTAAGTTAGTCGGCTCTGTCTGCATGATTTTCCCCATGCGTAAAGTGAGATCAGTGACAGCCTCCTCAGAAGATGGTCACGAGGAGTAAGTGGGTAATGGTTGTACAGCTCATAGCCCGAGGCTGGCACGTGGTGTGCCGTAACCACCATCTTCCCATCTTCCTCTTCCTCCTTGGGGGCAGCAGTTTTCTAGCTGTGCTTCACGGAAACCACAATTGCAGTTGGTTTGCTTGCTGGCAATCACAGGGTATCTGCAAAAGGAACTAGGCTTCCACATCTTGGTGAAAGCAGAATTTTCGTCTTTTAAGCATCTGTGGAGACATTATTTATGAATCCAATTTCTCTTTTTCTTCTATCTGCAAATTACATTCTTATCATCATCCTGTAGAGGTAAATTTATTCCCAAACATAATCACAGATTACCAAAAATAAAAAAGTATAAGTATTGTCATCCGTGGATAGGGAATTTATTACATTTGCCTTACAATGACACAGATAAATGTAATGAGAGTGAGAGAGAGGGGTCAGATGATATTATGTCTCCCAAACCTCTGTCTCAGCTACTACTACTTTGATACTTATTCACATCAACCTCACCTTAATATCTCCCAGTTGAAATGCTTTCTAAAACCCTGACTCTATGATCCCAAAATATAAAAACACTAGATATTCCAGCTCTAGGTTACTCACAGAAAACCAATTCACTGAAAGTCAATTCATCTAAGGATACATTTCCATAATCACCAATTCATCAAATTTTCCAACTTATAAAACACGTGTTCCTTTCAGTTGGTTATGAAGCTTACAGCAAGTCATTCAGATGCATAGCCAGGCCCAAGAGAGCCATGGGAAGTCAGGACTGCAGGGATCTGGGGCCCTCAAGTCCTTCTTTGCTTTTCATAGTCCTCCTCTGTCTGCCTACAGAACCAATTATCCCCAAACTTAATGGCTTAAAAGAACAACAAATATTTATTATTTCCCATGATTTCTGTGGGTCAGGAGTTCAGGGGCAGATTAGCTGGGTGGTTCTGGCTTGGAGTCTCTTGTAAGGTCACAGTTAAGGTGACTTGTCATTTGAGACTGGAGCTGGAACATCTACCTCCAGATGGGTACTCATCGGCTGTGGGCAGAAGGCCTCGGCTCCTTCCCATGTGCTCCTCCCTAGGCCTGCTTGAGTGTCCTCCCAACATGGCGTCTTGCTCTCCCAGTGCAAGTGATCCAAAAGAGCCAGGGGGAAACTGCTATGTTATTTCTGCACTATCCTCTTCGTTACGCAAGTCATCCCTAACCAGCATGGAAGAGGATGACACAAGGGAAGACCCAAAGGTAGGACTCATTGGAGTTTGGCAATCAAGCTGCCCCTCTTTGACCCTCAGACTCTTCCTTCTCTGTCTCTTAGTCTTCCCTTCCCTCTGCCATTCCAAATCGATTGCTAGAAATTTTATAAAAAACTAAAACAGGCTGGGCATGGTGGCTCACGCCTGTAATCACAGCACTTTGGGAGGCCGAGGTGGGTGGATCACCTGAGGTCAGGAGTTCAAGACCAGCCTGACTAACATGGTAAAACCCCATCTCTACTAAAAATACAAAAATTAGCTGGACGTAGTGACTGGCGCCTGTAATCCCAGCTCCTTGGGAGGCTGAGGCAGGAGAATTGCTAGAACTCAGGAGGCAGAGATTCAGTGAGCCGAGATCATACCATTGCACTCCAGCCTGGGAGATAGAGTGAGACTCTGCCTCAAAACAAAACAAAACAAAAACAAAAACAAAACTAAAACAAATGTTTTTGGAGGATAAATTAGTCAATTCAGTAAAACTGGTGAAAGGGTTTTTAAAAGACTAAAATGTAGGTAAGACAGAAAATGGCTTTACCAAGGACTAGAAAGAAAATAGTAAAAATTAAAAACTTCCCATGCCAAGCATTGAAATATTGCACAAGGCAAATATATTTAAATTCACTGAGTATGGCCAGAAAGCCTCTTCCTTCAAACAGACTTTTCGTAAGTCGGTAGAGTGGGCATTCCAAGAACGTATCCTTTTGCAAGTGGGCTTTTAGAGAACTGGCCTGCTGCATAAAATCCTCCCTCTTTGGCTGTGAAATCTATATTGGCTGTCACGTACCTTTTTCAGGCTCCTGTCAGGGAACATGGGGGTGCCTTGAGCGCACCACCTCTCCAGCCAGGCTTCAGCTCCCGACATCCCTAATCCTCAGATCTGCTGCCTCAGGTCCCCTTGGATGAAGCAGTCTGCATTGGTGGGTTCCACGGATAATGTCAAAGCTGCTTCCACTTCCTCAGCAACTCTGTTACATAGGCATCGGATGATCCTTCTTCCCACAGAGGCTGGAGAGGCTGCGGGACCTGTCACGCAGGCCACACAACAAAGGACTGAGTGAGGATTCAAACCTCGCTGTGTCTGATTCCCAGTCGCATCTGGCCGTCTCATCCCCTCCGTTTCTGACTCTCAGTGGGAGCGTGGCCTCCTCAAACCTTCAGTCACTTGTCGCACCTCAGCCATAGAATTCCAGACACTCCATCCCCTGAGAGGGGCTGTGTGACTCCCAGTGGGGGCTCCTGGTGAGCCTGCCTTGGAGAGACCCTTTCCCACCTTCCTCACTGGGCCTGCAGTCCCCAGGCCTGTGGCTGCCTGTCCAGATGTAGTTATCAGGCGCATCCTGGAGCCCTCAGGGGCCAGCCAGTGGCTCAGGGAGTGACAAATAGCACATTCCTCCCCCTGTGCCGGGAAGGCCTCCTCAAGGTTGCACATGAGCATGAGCTGATCGCTGCTCTCTGAGAGGACAGAGAATGAATCATTTCAAAGAACTTTCAAGCCACCAGAGAGGAAAAAGAAAGAAAATCCTTTTCAACCTGCCCTCTTTCCTCCCTCTCCTTATCTACCTGTCTTTCTCTCTTCGCTTCTCCTTCTACCTTTCTTCCTCTGGTTCCCCATCTTGCCATCTTGCAGTCTCCTGCGTGTCTCTCTGTGTGGCTCTGTCTCTTTTGCTGTTTCTCCTGTGTCTCTGTCTCTCTTGACAGAGATTTTCCTTTGAGGTTGGAGACTAGGCTAACTCTTCCTCTGGGTCCCTGACTCATTGCCCGGCAGCAGGGACCACCAACAGGTGGTAGCTGGAGCAAGGGGAGGTCATAGGAGTGACAGAAAACTGCCCAGAGTTGTTTCAGGGGCAGATCTACTTCAGCCATCAATAGAATTGGGTGACATCCTTGGATGTGTGGGCTGTTGCTGGGGGAGACACTTAAGGTCATCCAGAGTGGAGAGAAGGGACTGTGAGCATGATGCTGAAAGGCTGAAGGAACTCACCTGCTGTCCTACCTGTTTGGCAGGAAACCACAAGCACTGGCCCTGATTTTCTAACAGGCTTAGTTGCCCTACAGAAGGGGACAGGGCTTCACTAACGCCACTGCCGGGAGGCGTGGATGGCCATGGTGTGGGTAGGTGGCAACCCAGTGGCCACTCTTTGTTCACTGCATGGAGAAATGGGCAGGGGAAACCCAGATGTCCCAGGAGTATGTCTCAGGCAGCCAGTACCACCGCCCAAGGCTCTGTAGCCAGGGGGGTACAGAGGGGCACTTGCCCTGTGCTCCTTTTGAACCTTGCTTCAAAAGGAGGGGGTGCAGCCCCCTGGGTGTCCTTGGAAAGCACAGGTATATCACAGGAACAAATAAGAGCAGCTAGATCAAACCAGTGACCATGCTTCAATGACAGATCATGAGCACTACATTTTTATGAAAAATAGATCATTTAAAAATATTTTTCCTATTCGTAAAGCCTTATTTTTTCCCTCAAAGTACAACTGTCTTTTCTATAATACCCTGACAGTGTATTTTAAGTTACAGCAAGTATTTTGAATAAGACAGTCATCAAATTTCCACTCTGGAGGTTATTTCTAGAATTTGTCCCCTGCTTTTATAAAGATAGCTCATTTCTTCCTGAAGTGACTCTGGCTCTTTTTCATTTCTCTCTTTCTCTCTCTCCTTTTAAAGGGAGAGCAACTATTTAGCTCATTACGCCTATTTCTGCACAATCAGGAAGGGCCCACTGCACTTTCGCTTTAGAGTGATGTATTTCGTGGTGATGACGGATGCTGGGATTGACCAGAGAGCAGAGAGAGATGAAGTGCTGTGAGAAATCTCAGCAGAGGAGGAAGTGATCTGTAGAGAACGAGGTAGAATTAGCCGAACATGGCTTTCAAACCCAGTGGTCTGGGATCCGTCATGGGGCCAAAGCTGGCTCAGGCCAAAACGGTAGAGCAGCACATTTTCTTCTGAGTCTTGCCAGCTGCCTTCCCCACCACAGCCTCTGATTTTGGCATTCCTTGCTTGCTTTATTCCTGCAGAAATACTGAATAGCTACCATTTATATATGGTCAGGGCTTTCAAAAATATTTTTTAAAAATAAGGTGCTGGTCCTTATCAACATAAGTGATAAAATGCTTCTGCTGAGGTCTGTTCTTACAGAAACACCGGGATCTTTGCTGTGGATAGCTCATATTTGAGTGGAACGACAGGTCGGCATGCAGCGGTAAAGGAAAGCCTCACCTTTTCCTGCATGGTAGCAGGAACGCATGATAAAACCCTCTGCATTCTTGGAGGGAGGAGGTCGAGGAGTCAGCTCCTGTGTTGGTATTGAATTCAATGTTCCCATGTGATGAGTCCATTGATAGGAGAAAGTTAATTTAATTTGACTGGACTGTACATCAATGCCACTGATGTGACAGAGTATGCCGTTAGGAAAACCACACTGCAAGAGTGAATGAGGCAGCACGCCAACCCCCAGGAGTTGTCCAGACAAGTAGATAAAGCTTGTGCATGGGGAAGATAGGACATATACAATAGTAGGTGCCGCAAGTAAGACTCAGAGGGCTGTGGGGGACTTAGAGCAAAGGCAAAGGACAACGGGAAGGAGTAATAAGAGCAGTTTTAAGGAGGAGGTGGTTTTTGCCTTGAGAGCTGCATAGCATTCCATGGCCAGAGAGGCAGGTTACGGATGACCTTGAAGGCCAGGCTATGGAGTTTGGCTCTATCTAATAGAGTAAGAGAAGGATGCCAACTGCACTGTTCATGCGCCACAATTCTCCTATCCCTGTATCCAGCACCTCCTGCACAAAGCCAGGAAACGCCAGTGATCGATTGTGACACTTTTTCCTGGCCGGACTGTGGCCTCAGAATCCAGATGTTTTTCAATATAAAAAAGCAAAAGAGCCAAATATCTTGAGGTAGCCACAGAAGTGCCTGCCTGCAAGCAAACCTTTTGCAGAAACCTCCTGGCAGCTGCACCTCTGGATCCATGAGGGTGTTCAGACCTGGCCACACTTCTGTCAGTTGCCACCAGCCAACACTGAACCTGGCACGATCTCATGGCAGTCCTGAGCGAGTCCCAGGCAGACGGATGGCAAGTCCTTGAGCTAGAGCTGCCCACGTGGGGAATTGCCCAGAGGGCAAGAATGGCCCACTAATAAAATTCAAGATGCGAGAGATTCCAGGGGATAGACATCTAAAGCCAAAAACATCTGGGTTCTGAGGCCACAGTCAGGCCAGGAAAAAGTGTCACAATCGATCACTGGTGTTTCCTGGCTTTGTGCAGGAGGTGCTGGGTACAGGGATAGGAGAGTTGTGGCGCATGAACAGTGCAATTGGCATCCTTCTCTTCTATTAGATAGAGCCAACTCCATAGTCTGGCGTTCACGGTTATCCATAACCTGTCTCTGGCCATGGAATGGTATGCAGCTCTCAATTAATTGTGTCACATTTAAGTCTAAAACTTTTGCCATTTCTGTTCTTGAAAAGTCTAAGTCTAAAAGTTTTAAGTCTAAACTTTTGCCATTTCTGTTCTTGAAAACGGGAAACAATGGACATTTGGGAGGCACAGGGGTGAAATGCTTAGTGCTATCCATCAGCAGTGTGGGCAAAATGCATTTGACCAGTGGCCACAAGTGACATAGCCACATTTGCTTCATGTGACTGCCATCTCTCCTATCAGCATGGAAAAAAATGATAAAAAAATTTCACAGCTGTCTATCCCCTAGGATCTCTTGCACCTTGAATTTTATTAGTGGGGCATTCTTGCCCTCTGGGCGATTCTCCTTATGGGCAGCTTTGGCTCAAGGACTTGCCATCCGTCTGCCTGGGACTCACTCAGGACTACCACGAGATCTGGAGCTCCTCCTGTCCCATGCTCCTTCCCTCTCAGCTTCTCCTGCTCCCACCTCCTTACCCTTCACGGGTATCTCTCTCCTAGAATCTCTTGCACCTTGAATTTTATTTCGGTACCTGCTTCTTGGGGGACACGTGCGCATTACCAATTAATTGTGTCACATTTAAGTCTAAACCTTTTGCCATTTCTGTTATTGAAAATGGAAAACCATGTACATTTGGGGGGTGAAGTGCTTAGTGGTATCCAACAGCAGTGTGAGCAAAACACATTTGACCAGAGTCAGGGCAGTGAATTAGGTTTATTGCTGTAATTCAGACCTGGATAAGGGTGGTGGCAGTGGGACTGGAAAAGAGGAGTGGCCACAAGTGACATAGCAACATCTGCCTCATCTGACTGCCAACTCTACTATCGGCATGGAAAAAATGACGAACAGTGGGTTTTTTCAAGGAAATAACACTGACGTGGAGGTCAGGAAGCCCGGGCTTGGTTCCAGCACTCACCAGCCGTGCACCCCAGGAAATGACCGCAGCTCTCTGAACTCAGCTTCCACCACCTGGAAATGGACAGGGAGGGGTGAGGTGAGCTGATCTGGCAATTCACTCCTTTTCTCATATGCAGCCCTGCTTTTAACATAACACAAAGTTTGCCATTTTGGTTATTTTTAGGGGTACAGTTTAGTGGCATTAGGAAAATTACATTGCAAGAGTGAATGAGGCATCACCCAACCCTCAGGAGCTGTCCAGGGAAGGAGCTAAAGCTTGTACAGGGGGAAGATACGAGACATACAAGTGCGATTGGATGCCGTAATATCCAGTAGATGGATGTCACACAACCATCACCAACATCCATTTCAGGACTTTGTCATCTTCCCAAACGCAAACTCTGGCGCCATGAAAAACCAACTCCCCATTTCTGCTCCTTCCCCAGCAGCTCCTGGCAATTCCCATGCTACTTTCTGTTTTTATGATTTTGACTACTCTAGTACTACATGTAGGTGGAATCATATAGTATTTGTCCTTTTGTGTCCAGCCGATTTCACTGAGCATAATGTTCCCCTAGGTTGCAGCATGTGTCAGAATTTCCTGCCTTTTCAAGGCTCAATAGTATTTCATTGTATGGATGACCACATTTTGTTTATCCATTCATCATTAATAGACACCTGGGTTTGTTCCGCCATTTGGCTATTGGGAATGATACTGCCATAAACGTGGAGGTATAACTATCTCTTTCAGATCCTGCTTTTGATTCTTTGGGGCGTATACTCACAAGTGGGACTGCTGGGTCACACAGTAACTTACTCTTTTTTCAGCAGTGCCTTCCCAAGCTTCCCAAAGAGCAGCCACACAGCCACTGTAAGTGAATCCAGGAACCAGTAACTGTCCAGTAGTGGCTGACATATCACGATCTATTTCACAAATTCACCCAGATTCCGCATCATATCAAATCCTTCTGTAAAAGTGATGCTTTATACTACATTCCAGTTTAAGGAACATTTTGCCCTGCAGAGTCCAAAAAGCCCCTGCTTTTCCTGTGGCTCACCCCGGGCTGGGCTGTGATGGCAGTGCCCAGATGGACAAGTACCGAGAACAGGGGTGCATTTAAGATCCTGTCCAGCTCTGACACTCTCTCACTTAAAGCAACACCCCCCCCCAGGGATTCTTCATTTTAAACAAAGACGAAGTGAGTGAAGGACTCTTGTTGCCGAGCCAGGAGGCGTGAGTCACTAGCGAAGGGAATTTCAGGCATCTGCGGTTGGAAATGGAGGGGAGCATTTCTAGAGCTGAAATGTCGCAGAGGCACAGCCCTGGGTGGGTCTGGCACAAAGCAGTGTTGTATGGAGAGGCCCGGCAGCGCTCCCTGGGCTTGTTTCCCAGCTCCCACAGCTCTTGGGGGTTCTAGAAGATTGTCCAGACTATGACTCATTCATGTGTTACTGTAATAGAGAAAGAAGTAGGTGGCAGTGTGGTATGGATTTCACGGAGCATTAGTGAGGAATCTGTGTCCACTCAAGCAGATTTTTCGTTGTTTGAATGTGAGGATTCTCCTTTGGGCTGTTTATGGGCAGGGTGGGAGGGATATCGCAGAGGCGCTCCCATGGGCTTCCAGAGGCTTTTTATGATTCTGTAGTGGCCATGCTGGGAAGACGCCCTGAGAAGACACTGTGACTGTCCATGTGACAACAATGGCGGGGGCGAAAGCCATCAGAAATTCCTCCAAATCCATTTAGCCAAGGCTGCTGCTGCCATGCCCCATCCAGGTGAGCCTTTGGCCAGAGCTGGCTACGGACTGGTTGGTATTTCCCTGCTTTTGATGTCCCTTACAGTCTGCAATGGAAATGCCAATGGGGAGTGAGGAGACGGAAGGGAACACAAAGGCAGACAGGAAAGGCTGAGAGGACTCTCCCATCAAACAAATAGTCCTCGGATGCGTGAACTGTCCATTTAACCTAAGCATATTCCCTTGAGAGAGAGGATTGGGACTGAAGGTCTAAGTTCACATCACTGTAAGTTCCATTTATATCTTCATGGGGTGTGACGAGAACCGTAATGTCAATGCTCTCGTGACATCTGCCCACCGGTGTCCTCATGCTGAAGCTTTCCCCTCCCAGCTCCCACTTCAGGAATGAAGGGCTTCTTCACACAGCTGCAGCAAGTGTCAGCAGTGGACAGTCTTCGGTGGCCAGCTCTCTTCTGGAAATACCCCAGATGAACAGAACCGATCTGACTAAGCAGCATGGCCCTTCCTGTTGCAGGCTGCACACCACTCCCCAACCCTGATTTAGAAGTTAACTTGCAAGTGTAGACAGAAGGAATTTGGACCAAAAATGACCTAGGGGTCTAGCTGACAAGTACCAGTATGGCCATGAGGTGAGTGGTATGTGCCACAGACTTGAGGGGCACCGTGGGCAGCAGCAGGACAGGCAGTAGTGACAGAGGCTAGCACCCCAAGCCCCTGGTCTGGAAACACCTCCAGTGAAGCCAGAGCAGGGTGGTGGGCAGGCGCCATCCTCCTCCACTGTCATGACAGCAGGTGAGACCTGGAATGCGTGTGCAACCCCACAGGGAGCCAGGATCAGGAACACTTGAATTCACTAAGGTACCCCCAAACTGACAGAGAAACCTTGAACTGAAAGAGAAATTACTTAATTGCCTGAGAAATTGCTAAATTTATTTTTGCACACCTGAGGCTTGTGAATGATCTGAACTTCATACCTGCTCCACAGTGTTTGCAGTTTGATTAACTCTTTCCTGCATTTCATTGCAACAGTGTGGGGACTAGAATAGAAGGCCAGGACAAGGCCCACAGACACAGCTCAGTAAGGCTCCAGCTCTCCAACAAAATCCTACCTGCAAGGGTGTGGCAGCCATGGAAATGCCCTGCTCAAATCTCCCTGCAAGAGAAGCTTCTGCGAGTAACAGTGCTGAATACGCCTCCAGCTGCTAAGCCTTGGATCCATCCTGGCGGCCAAGCCAGGTCCCACCTCCCCAGGATACGCAGAGAGGCTGCCAGAGCCAGGACTCTGAGGGATTCCTCTCCCAGGCAACTTTGGCTCAGGGACTCCCAGTGGCCCATCCGGGACCCTCAGGGATGCTGTGACATCTGAGGCTCCTCCTGATCATACTTCTTCCCTCTCTCTTCCCACAGGGGTCAGACCCGCACTGCAGTCTGAGGGTCCTCCCCCACCTTCCTATGCTCCCTCCCCTTTGTCACCCAATGTCTCCTCCAATCAACCTCTGGCATGTCTACTCTAGTCCTAGCATCTGCTTCTCAGAGCACCTGAACGGACAAGGGAAAGTAAGACATTCCCCCTGGAAAGAACTCAGCCTAAGAAAACAAGAGATGGCCTGAGGATCTTGACTTGGGAACAGGCTTTGCTAGAGAGAGGCAGGGATCAGAGTATAACATGCCGTGTTGTGTTTGAAGCCAGCCTTAGCCCAGCTTCCTGGACTCCTGCTTGGATTCTGAAGCCAGAGGATGTGACAAAAACTTTTATCAAACTTTGTGACACCCTAGGGGGTGCCCCTCCACCAGAGTGTAATCCAAAGCAGGGGTCTTTTCTCCAATTTGAACAAGAGGCCAGCTTGGAATCCCTAAGATCTCTAGGTGTTCCCGGTGGGGGACTCCCTCCCAGGCCTGCAGCAGCCTTGAGAGGCAGAGCAGCTACCTGCAGGAGGGACGTGTATGGAACAGCATTGGAGCGTCACCTGTAACATCAGAACCAACTGAATGCTTGCTCATTTGGTGGTTACTATTTTATTTTCTCTAACCACCCCTCCAGCTTCAAAATACCATGGTTATATTCCATGTAGGTCTTGCCACCCTGACCAGACCATAAGCTCCTTATATCAGGGATTATATTTTCTGTGTTTTCATCCATTTCTAGAGGCATAATAGAGATTCAGGGTGTCCTGGTTGGTCATTGGTATTTACATAATCGTCCAAATTTTATTTTTTATTTTTATTTCTTTATTTTTTTTTAGACGGAGTCTCACTTTGTCACCCCGGCTGCAGTGCAGTGGCATGATCTTAGCTCACTGCAACCTTCCCGGGGTCAAGTGATTCTCCTGCCTCAGCCTCCCAAGTAGCTGTGACTACAGGTGACAGCTGGGATTACAGGCGCATGTCACCACGCACCACTAATTTTTGTATTTTTGGTAGAGATAGGTTTCACCATGTTGGCCAGGCTGGTCTTGAACTCCTGACCTTGGGTGACTCTCCCCCTTTGGCCTCGCAGAGTGCTGGGATTACAGGTGTGAGCTATTATGCCCAGCCTCAAATTTTATTTTAGACCTTCAACACTTTATTGTTTCATTGCAAGGCCACTCTATCAATACTGTTTGAGGATGATTATTTTCCAATTGCTATTCCTTTTGATATGAAAGCTATGATGAGCAAGACATTCAGAGATATAAAAAGAAATTGTTTTTTCAAAAGATGAATTTGTCAAGTCACGATGACATACCAGGCATAGTAATGGGCTTTGCAGGGGGAATGATGACACAAACATGAGTAAGACACAACTCCTGTCATGCACTCACATGGCCTTATGGGAGGAACAGGCATAAATCAATAAGTCTGATACAATAGGATACGAGCTACGGAGTCTGGGGTCTAGGGAGTGCTGACGGCACAGGAAAGTGGGTGACTAACTTTATCTTGAAATGCTCAGGAAAACTCTGGATAGGATTAGTAATTGAACTGGCTCTTGCAGGCTGAGTAGGTGTTTGCCATTTGACAACAGGATATAGTGGGAGGATGTCCAAGAAGAGGAAAGGAGGGCTTTATAAGTGCAGAGAGGCAAGGAAATCACAACCTTCCCAAAATACGCTGGCAAGTGAGATGCTTAGGGGCATGGTCAGCCATGGGCAGTGAAGCAGCATAGCCCTAGGTCTTCAAGGCCCTTAAAACACCACCCTTGGGAACCAAACTCTGTCCTGAAGTTTGTTACTGGGGAGCCCTCTAAAGTTCTGGAGGGTGGTCATATTTTGTATTTCAGTTATGGAAACATTACTGCTTTATTAAATGGAAAAACATCAATTGCGGGTTTTTTGCATACCTCACCAGTATTCACTCAAAGGTATTATTTATTTATTTAATTATTGCTGTTGTAATTTTTTTAGCTTTTATTTTAGATTCAAGGGTACACGTGCAGGTTTGTTATATAGGTAAACTGCGTGCCAAAGGGGCTTGGTGTTCAGGTTGTTTTGTCACCTAGTAATAAGCATGGTACCCGATGGGTAGTTTTCAATCCTCTCTCTCCTCCAGCAGCAGATACGGGCCGCAGGTCTATTGTTTCCTTCTTTGCGTCCATGTGCACTCAATGTTTAGCTCCCATTTATAAGTGAGAACATGTGCTATTTGGCTTTCTGTTCTTGCGTTAGTTTGCTTAGGACAATGGCCTCCAGCTCCATTCATATTGCTGCAAAGGACATGATGTCATTCTTTTTTATGGCTGCATAGTATTCCATTGTGGATATGTATCACATTTTTTTAATCCAGTCTACCATTGATGGGCATTTAGGTTGATTCCACGTCTTTGCTCTTGTGAATAGTGCTTTGATGAACATACTTGTGCATGTGTCTTTATGGTAGAAAGATTTATATTCCTTTGGGCACATATCCAGTAATGGGATTACTGGGTTGAATGGTAATTCTATTTTAAGTTGTTTGTGGACTTGTCACACTGTTTTCACAATGGTTGAACTAATTTACACTCTCACCAGCAGTGTATAAGCGTTTCCTTTTTCTCCACAACCTTGCCACCATCTATTATTTTTTGACTTTTTAATAATGGCATTTCTGACTGGTGTGAGATGGTATCTCATTGTGGTTTCACTTTGCATTTCCCTAATGCTTAGTGACGTTGAGCACTTTTCATATGTTTGTTGGCTGCATTTATCTCTTTTTTTGGAATGTGTCTGTTCATGTCCTTTGCCCACTTTTTAATGGGATTGTTTGTTTTCTGCTTATAAATTTAAGTTCCTGATAGATTCTGGATATTAGACCTTTGTCAGATGCAAGTTTGCAAATATTTTGTCCCATTAAAGACGTTGTTTATTGAGATGGCCAATCACCCTCTGACTTTCAACTTAGAGATGAGGTCATTAGTTTGTTCCTCTTAAAAACATATTAAATGAAACAGGAGATTTTTTTTTCCCCCCAGTATAAAAGTGGTCATTTTTCTTTTTTCAAGTGTATGGAGAGCATTGTATTTAAACTGTCTTCTAAGTTTCCTGGCCGCACATTTACGGAATAAGAGCAGTTTCTCAAGCATAGAAACGAAACAGTACTTCCTTTGTTCTACTTCGACCTGCATGGGGGACACCCAGGAACTCCAGATGCTTTCAGTAGAGCCGGCAAGTCCCATGGGAGCCTGTATGTGCTCTGCAGTTCTGTCCTCATCCACCGTTATCCTTGGTTTCTGTCGGGAATCACTCTGTGATATGTCAGGCACTGCCAACACCACAGCGCTGGGCTCAGCTATGGAGGGACCTGCAGACATCAGCACGCTGGCCACCACCCCCACCTCAGGATGCTCCCCAGAGGTACAGCTCTGTAATCAGCATGGCAGAGTGTTAGAAAGGGGCCTGGCTAGGGACGGAAAGAGGATTGCCAGACCAGGAACAGCTGTGACCAGAATCAATAAGCCTCCAGTGCCAGCAATTAGTTCATGGTTTTCTTTCACTCCATTTGCTGCATGGGAGCAAATGTGAGAAAGGCAGACGGCTGTAGGGTTGGAGGTCAACTGGGTGAGCACAGCTGGACCAGCAAGGGAGAGAAGTTGCAGTGTTGTGTTGAAAGGGCCAAAGAACCCAGATGCGGAAAGGGAGGGAAGGGAGGGGAGAGGAGGGGAGGGGAGGGGAAAAAGCAAGCAAAGCCAGGAGTGTTGTATCAGAATGAAAGCATCTGTGAGGGAGTGAGTCTGAAGTTGAAGAACTGGTTTAGTGAGAAGGAGGGCATGGGAGAGGTGGAGAGGCCCTTGGAGTGAGAGATTTTATTTGTCATGGTCTAAATGCTCCAGATCAGAGAGGTGAATTTCACAAATGAAGCACTGAGGGGTTTTTTTTTTTTTGAGATGGAGTTTCACTCCTGTTGCCAAGCTGGCGTGCAATGGCATGATCTTGGCTCACCTCAACCTCCGCCTCCAAGGTTCAAGCGATTCACTTGCCTCAGCCTCCCGAGTAGCTGGGATTACAGGCATGCGCCACCACACCTGGCTAGTTTTGTATTTTCTTTCTTTCTTTCTTTTTTTTTAGTAGAGTGGGGGTTTCTCCATGTTGGTCAGGCTGGTCTCGAACTCCCGACCTCAGGTGATCCACCCATGTCAGCCTCCCACAGTGCTAGGATTACAGGCGTGAGCTACAGTGCCCGGCCAGTACTGAGGTTTTAAGATGAAAAGTCAGCACATCATAACTCCTTAGAATGTTTACTCTTTTGAGGTGTGCTCCAAAGGCACCCCCAGCATCTTAGGCTCTGGCTGAGTACTGCTCACGGTGACCATCTCTAAGTTGGAATCCACATGGTTACACCATCATCTTATCTGAATGTTGTTACTAAAAATGAGATCCTTTTGCTGATGTCCAAACCAGGGCTTCATCTGGATGGGTCCTAGCTCTCGCACAGGCCAATGACAGGAGAGTTTAAGGATGAGCACACCTAGCCGGCCGAGGGGAACCTGCAGTCAAGCCCTCTTCAAGTGCAGGGCTTGGCGAAGGCCTGCTCTCTTGGCACCTGTCCTGTTGATCCTGGGACAGAGCCCATAGCCTGGGATGGCCCTGTGGGAGGGGGAAGTTAAGTCACTTTGCATCACATTCATGTCACTGCAAATGCTGAGTCACGCTGGACACAGAGTGAGAGGATGCTGTAGCTGCCTACTGGGAATGTCTGAACTGGGCAGCCCTTTGCCATTGACAGGAGTGAGTGGGTGTGATGCATTCTCTCCAGTCCTGTGCCTTAGTCACCAAGGGCACTAGACCTTAATATGCCAGGGAGGAATGTAAAAGGCTGGGGAAAGGTGGCAGGTTGGGGGTGGGGGAGAGAGAAGGGGAGGAGCAGGTTTATGTATGTTTCAGATCTTAGCTGTCCTTAGCAAAGAGAACTTCAGCTTTTCCATGCCCTTTGTATTCTTTAATTTTTCAGTCTTCTCTTAAGATGACGTTGTAGTCAATCAGTTTTGAATCTTCACGGTCTCTCATTGTTACAGGATAAAGTTTCAGCTCTTAGTCTGGCATTTAAGGGCCTACAATTCCCGGGAACAGCTGTGGCCCTGGAGAGGAGGGCTCTGGAGGCTGTCATAGTTTGGTTCTTCTTTCCCAGGACAATCATCTGCTGCTCTCCTGGGTGGCTGCCTCCTTCAGCCAGCCAGCCCTCTCCCTCCCTCCTCTTCAAGTCCCAGGCTCAAAGTGCCACTCACACCCCTCCTTTCCCTGAGCCTTCTCAGACAGCCACCCCACAGTGGCCTCTATCCATTCTCAAAGGCTTTGGTGGCACTTCACGGCAAAGAGGGGGGAGAGAAATTGAGACGATGAGACTTACAGATCTGAGCTCAAATTCCAGATCCTTCTCTGACTTGCAGTATGATCTTGGGCAAGACTCAAAATCTCTTTGCTCTTAGATTTCTTCTTCTGCTACAAATGATCACAGGTTCACGAAGGAAATGAAACTCTTTGTCTGAGTGCTGGGTACATGGTAGGGACTCAATCAATGCTGGACCCGTCTCTTTTACTCTCAGTGCTTCTTTTTTTTATCACTCCTTTGGCATCCATTATATCTATATATGTTTATATATATGTAAAGTTATTTTATTATGTGTGTATACTGATTTCCTAATTGAATTGATTGTGTCTTTTCATTCATTTTTTGAAAGAATTTTTTATGGAGAGTCTGTTATGTTCCACATCTTGTGCCAGACACTAGGGAGTTGAAGGGGAAAAGATACTGTCCCCATAGGAAGCCTGGTCTTAGACTTCTTTGTAAAGTCACCATAAATATTCTTTAGAGACAGGCAAAGTGGAAATAAACAAAATATTTTCCACATGGTGATAAGTATAATAGATGCCAAATAAATATTTGTTGAGCTCTTAGCTTTGGAGTTTTAGATGAAAAGTGTGAAATGCCTTCATGATATTATTTTATTTCTGAGCTTAACATATTTCAATTGTGACCAAATTATAAAGTCTGAACCTTCAAAACTGAAATGCCAGGAAATGATTGCTCATGACCTAGAAGGATTTGTCAAGGGCTTTCTTGAAAAGCCATCAGCCTCACAGGGCTCCATGTGTGTGCGCATGTGCGCGCATGCGTATGTCCTGAGGGCTACCGAGAGAAGCAAGGGTGGCAACGAAGGCTCTAACAATTCCCTCAAAGGGAAAAGTCAACCAGAAACAGATCGACTGCAACTCAGAGATTCTAATGTGTGTCAATAAAGAGATACGATTCAATCTACAAAGATCTTAATTATATGCAGAACGTAAGTCACAAACCTCGCACCTAAAGTCAGGGTTATCTTCTGATACTCCAGCCTGGTTGTGTAAGTGGGGCTTACACCGTCCCGGGGTAGAAATGCTCCCATAATGAGTATAGGAACCATTCAACCCACCATTTCAGAATAAATATCGGTGTCTAATACGTTTCTAGTCTTTGAAATGTCTAATTGCTTTCTCATGAGTTCCCATAGTCAAAACAACGCCCTTCTCCCCTCATTCCTCCTCAGATCTCACATTTGTGAACGCTCTCTCAGCGAGCCCCATGCTCTCTTTTCTGTGTAGATTCTTGCAGAGCTTCGCTGAAATGGAACAGCCTGGTGAATAAGCCACCCTGCACAGCCAGCTCTGTTAAGTAACCGCGTCTCTCTCGGGCGGCATCTGTGGGTCTGGATTTGTGGCTCTACACCAGGTGTCTCCTAGCGGCTCTCACAATCTTTGGTCCATATTTATGTCCCCCCTCTTCTTACCTGCACCTGCAGGCCAGGCTGTCTTCTGAGGAGCCATCCAAGCTTCTTGCACTTGCTTCGAGGGGACCTGCAGCCGAGATAGCACTCCCTGCACCCCTAGGTTCCATTGTTTCACTGGATGCTCTAGGCCACCTGCAGCCGTCGTCACTAGAAATAACCGTGGTGATGGAACTATGCGTTTCCACAGGAGTTTAGAGCCTGCAAAGAGCTTTCACACACATCGCCTCTCTCAGCCATGACTCCCCATTGTGCTGCCCTGCTCAACAGCCTTCACTGGCTGGAAGTCCAGTCTCTTTCCCAGGGTGTTCACGGCCCCCATCTCTCACAGCCAGCTCTCACCTCTTGCTGCCTCCCCATTCCACCTCCCACTGCAAGCTCCCAGAACTTCAAACTGACTGCAGCTCTCAACACACACATCTCCCTCCTCTCACCCTCCATATCTCGGCTTTGCCTGCCCTTTAGCCTATGTGGCTTCCCCATCTGCCCTGATCTTTCTTTTACTCCACACCTGGCATGCCCCTCCCCAGCTGTGCCAGGCTCCCTTCTCGGGGCTCATAATGTCCTGTGCATATCTCTCTGATGGCCTCCATGGGTGTGTGGCCTTTTTATTGGGATAGAATATTCCTAACATAAAATTTGCCATTTTAACCTTTTTTTTTTTGAAACAGAGTCTTGCTGTGTTGCCAGGCTGGAGTGCACTGGTGCGATCTCTGCTCACTGCAACCTTCACCTCTCGGGTTCAGGCGATTCTCCTGCCTCAGCCTCCCGAGTAGCTGAGACTGCAGGTGCATGCCACTACACCAGCTAATTTTTGTATTTTTAGTAGAGATGGGGTTTCACCATGTTGGCCAGGATGGTCTCAATCTCCTGACCTTGTGATCCCCCACCTTGGCCTCCCAAAGTGCTGAGATTACAGGCGTGAGCCATCGTGCCTGGCCCATTTTAACCATTTTTAAGTATACAATTCAGTGGCATTACCCACATTCACACTGTTGTGCAAACTGTCACCACCACCCATATCCAGAAGTTTTTCATCTTCTCAAACGGAAACTCTACCCATTTGTATCAGTTTGCTCGGGCTTCCATGGCAAAGTTCCAGACTGCATGGCTTAAGCAATTGACATTTATTTTCTCACAGTCTGGAGACTGGATGTGCAAGATCCAGGCGTCAGCAGGGTTGATGTCTGGTGAGACCTCTCCTGCTGGCTGTGGCTGGCCAGCTTCTCCCCATGTCCTCACATGCCCTTTCTTCTGTATGCTCGTGGAGAGAGGGGGCTCTGGCACCTCTTCCTTTTTTCATGGAGCCATCAGTCCCATTGGACTAGGGCTCTGCCTTCATTTAACTCTAATTACCTCCCTAAGGTCCAGTCTTCAAATAGTCACATCAGGGATTAGGGCTTTGACATATGAATTTAGGGGGGCACAATTCAGTCTCTAAAATCATTAAGGAATAACTCACACTCTCTCCCGCAGGCCCTGGCAACCACCATTTTACTTTCTGTTTCTATGAATTTCACTACTGTAGGTAGCTTATATAGGTAGAATCACACAGTGTTTGACCTTTTGTGACTGGCTTATTTCACTCAGCATCATGTCTTCAAGATTCATCTGTGTTGTAGCATGCGTCAGGATTTCCTTCCTATTAAAGGTTGAATGATATTCTGCTGTCTGTACATACCACATTTTTGTTATTATTATACTTTAAGTTCTGGGGTACATGTGTAGAACATACAGGTTTATTACACAGGTATACATGCGCCATGGTGGTTTGCTGCATCCATCACCCCGTCATCTACATTAGGTATTTCTCCTAATGCTGTCCCTCCCCTATCCTCCCACTTCAAGATATCCCTCCCCTAGTCTCCCACCCCCCCGATAGGCCCCGGTGTGTGATGTTCCCCTCCCTGTGTCCATATGTTCTCATGATTCAACACCCACTTATGAGTGAGAACATGCGGTGTTTGGTTTTCTGCTCTTGTGTCAGTTTGCTGAGATGATGGTTTCCAGCTTTATCCATGTCCCTGCAAACAACATGAACTCATCCTTTTTTATGGCTGCATGGTATTCCATGGTGTATATGTGCCACATTTTCTTTTCCCAGTCTCCATATTTTGTTGATCCACACATTCATTAATAAAACCACTGTGTTAGACAGGTGTTTGTATTGTCTCCACTCTGAGGCCAGACACTTTGTCTAATACTTCTCTGTATCCCACGTACCAAACAGTGCCTGGCATGTCATTCTCTTGATAAATGTTGAATGAATAAATGATTCAATGAGTTAACATGCTGACCATTATGACAGCCCTGAGTTAGGCAGGCTTCCCTTTCCTACTTCCATTTTGCAGATGAAGAACTCAGACTTGGAAACGTAAAGGGACTTTCCGTTGTCCCAACTGCCTTTCTTATCCTTCTGGTAATTACATGAAGCAGAAATCATCCTGCTCTCTTTGGCCCCCAGACATCATGCCCTGTGTTAGACATCAGTCATATAGCTTCAGTTTTATAAAGGTAACTAGGCTTCCTGGGAAAGAGCTAGTGCAGCTCTTAGAATGATGCAGAAGTAAAACCAGGATATTTTGGGGCTGTAGGGAGGAAACAAACCATCAGAGCCCAGAATCCGTGATGGTGCAAGAACCTCACGGTGGTCCTCAGCCAAGGGAGATTCAGCCCCCCAAGAGACATTAGGCAATGTCTAGAGACATTTTGGTTGTCATGACTTGGGGTTAGGTGGTCCTGGCATTGACTGGGTGGAGGCCGGGCATGCAGCTGAGCGCCGTACACTGGGCAGGACTGCACCCAGAACAAAGACTTGTGCGGCCCAAACATCAATGATGCAGAGGCTGAGAAACCTGTTCTGAAAAGAGTCAGGGATTAAGTGGTCCCAGCAAGGGGAGTAGCAAACAGAGGAGAACATGGGGCCTCCTATGGGGAACCAGAGTGTAGATTTCTGCAAGGCCACGCTGGGCTGACTGATGGAGGTACTGAGTAACTTGCTAACAGCTTTGGCCTAATGACTTTGTGCTTCCTGGAGCCCTGGGGCTTTTTGGAGGCCACTATTAATGTAATATGTCAGTTCTATGTCCAACTTCTGTGGTACTCTAATGTGTTGCCTTCATAGATGAAATATAAAAATGGCATACATAGACTATGCCAAGCATAGACATGTGTATGCAAAATAATACCAAATGAAAAAAAAGCAGAATGTAAAATGCCATGTGTGTATACATCTGTGTCCAATATGTATGAATGTACATAGACAAAGATCGGAAGAGTTTGAAATAACACAGTTTATATTCAGTTGTAATCTTTGTGAGCTACATTTTAACTTTTAAGGTGTTTTATATAAACATCCACTTGAAGTTTCAAGAATCAAGAGTCTAGCCCTTCTTTCGCAGTCACATGTACCGATTGTTGAGATTTTCTGCTCAGCCAAGCACGGAACTGAGTGCTTTATGGTCATCATTGCATTACGTCCTAAGTTACCCAGGGAGATAGGTGCTTTTCTGCTTGTTTTACAGATGAAAAGCCTGAAGCTTTGTGATGAAGTAATTGACCAAGGTCATTAAGCCAGCAAGTGCTGGGGCTGAATGTTCTCCAACTGCTCTATGCCTGCTCCAGAGTGTTGTATGGGACATGCTGTGTGGCCAGATTTGGTGATCTCACACCATGGCCAGTTTCATCAGAAAGCTACATGGAGTTCCTAATCTGAATCAATAACTAACTTCTTGTATTAGTCAGGGCTCTCCAGAGAAACAGAGCTGATAGGATATGTGTGTGCATTTGTGTACGTACACGTGTGTGTGAGATTTGCTATGGGAATTTGCTCACGTGATTATGGAGGCCAAGAAGTTCCATAATCTACCATCTGCAAGCAGAAAGCCAGGGTTCTATTTCAGTTTGAGTCCAAAACCCTGAGAACCAGGAGTGCTCATGTCTGAGGGCAGGAGATTAATGTCCCAGCTCAAGCAGAGAGAATGAATTCACCGTTCCTCTGTCTTTTTGCTCTATTCCGCCCCTCAGGGGATTGGAAGTAGCTAACCTGCACTGGTGAAGAAGACCTTCCTTACTCAGTCTACTGATTCAAATGCTAATCTCATCTGGAAACACTCTCACCGGAAGTAATATTTTACCAGCTACCTGCACATCCCTTATCCCAGTGAAGCTGACACATAAAATTAACCACCACACTTCCTGTTTTGCAATTGGGCAATTATGTGAGTGCTATCTCCGGGCTTCTTCTGTGGTCATAATTGTTTTGTATTTCAGCTTTTACATGGTAAATATGATAATTTGTCTATAATGACTAACATTATGACCTAAATTGGGCCTCAATCATTTCAAAACACCAAAATGAATTCTAAGTGGTATTTATATCAGTGTCCACAAAGCAGGGGTAGCTGAGCATGTCACCCCAAAACATGATCTAGTTTTAACTTAACTACAGATCATTCAAACTGTCTATTGCTGGGCCATGGTAAAATTGTTTGTTTTAAAATTTTCCAGCAATGATCACATTTTACTTATTTTCTCATTTTTAACTTCGTGACCTATTGTTCAGGGTTTTGAAATGTAAATGACAGGGTGCTGTCATTTTGTAGGACTCTGATCGCAAAGTTAGGGGCTCAAAGGTCATGTGTTTTCTGTGAAGGCAAAGGCCATGCAGTTTGCCTTCTTTTGAGCCTGTGGGACATTTGGTTTGCTCTGTGGTTATTGTCTCAAGTCAGGGTCCCTGGAAGCAGAGCCTGAGACAGGGATTTGGTGCACAGCACTTCCTGCAGGTGTGCTCTCTCCAGGAAGAACAGTCAGCCAGTGAGGGGTATGGGATAGAGAAGGAGAGGAGCTGAGTAGGATGTTACTCTTACCCATAGTGGGGGAGCTCTGGAGCGCAAACCTCACCCCCAGTCTTGTCTCCCATTTAGGCAAGGGTATCACCCTTCCATACCAACCCGCCCTCCATCAGTCAGGCAGCCATGGGTGTCGGCTGATGACTCCTGCGGGTGGGGACATAGCCTCCCCTTTGAGGGGTTACCAAGGAGCCAAAGACAATTAGTAACTAAACTCATAGCACCCACGTGAGCAGTTGGGGAGGGGAAAGGGGAGGGGCATGAGTGCAGCAAGGCAGTGTAGGGGATCAGCATGGGGTCAACCAAAAACATATACTAAAGTTCTCATCTTTCTTTCTATGGTCAAGTTTTTCTAAAGAACACTGTATTATAAAAGATTCATTTATAGAACAAAAAGTTAATAGCTACAGCAAGAGTAACTAGATACATTTCTTGCTAACCTCTCACTGTAATATGTTTTGTTTTTATCTTATTCCTAGTCACAAATACTTATGAGAACATAATTATGTAGCTTATCTCAATGCATAATCCAAATTCTAGGCTTCAAGTATCTGGAGGCCTTACTACCATTTTGATAACTACCAGTTTGAACTTCCCTCATAGATAAAACCAGATTGGCCTGGTCTGGCCCCTTCCCCCGTGGCGTTTGGGATCTTTGTCACTCAAACAGGCTGCAGCTTTTCCTAGAAATGCAGTGAAAGAAGGATCTTAGTCCCATCAGGCTTCTCCACCCAGGGTGAAATCCATCTTGGCTGTCTTCATCCATCGGAGGAGAGGTTCCTCCACGCCCAATACATCCTCATCTGTACCTTTTTAATTCTAATTTAGTGGAGAAAATCATTCCCCTTGGCCTCTTGCCTCTGACCAAACTAGATAGGCGCTTGGAGGAACCAAAGTTTGCCTTTGACGGTCCCCATAGCAACAAGTAACCTAGCAGCCTCTTCCCTTTCACCAGGGCTTTCAGTTAACTGCTGTTCCAAAAACCTTGCTCTGTATCAGAACATTACTTTTTAAAACACATTTAATTAGAGTTTGACAAGGATTTTATTCAAAGCTATAAAGCAGTTTCACCACAGTGATTCGTAAATATCTCGATGCGGTTTATGATTATTGTCCTTAATTTACCCATAATCATCATCATCAGCCTAACGATATGATGAATGATGCAGAGGTCTGTGTGAAGATTTACATGTTTAAGACGTAAAAACATTTAGAGAAAATAATGCTGCGTGAAGAATCTTCCACGGATGCAGATTTGAAGGGTGAATTGGCATGTCAAGATCTGAATGATAAATTTGTAGCGGGCTTGTCTGTTTCCCCCTAGTCTATGGTGTCAGTCTTACGCAGCATGAAAATGCAGCTGCAATATTTTTATCTACTCTTGAAATGCAGAGCACTTCTTGTCAGGTAATGAGTCTCCATCATCTGTTCTGCTGCTGTAGGGCCATTTGCAAATTCCACCTGGACATCATCCCCTTCTCTCGCGTTGTAGTTTAAAATGTACCAATCAGAGATGACTTATGGCTCAGCTATTGGCAGCCACTGAGATGAACCAGGCTGCCCAGCAGAGAGAAACTTCTGCACCCTCAGCCACTCATTTTGTGGAGCACCTCATTCACTTGGACGCCCGGTAGTTACTGCTGCCAACTTTGCCCAAGGGAGATGCCATGAAATGAAGAGAGGCCAAGAGGTTGATTTCATGTTTAGTGAGAGTGTCAGCTAATTTGCATCCACTGTGTAAGGGATGGGCCTCCAAATCTTGGAATCCTTTTCATGTACTTGTGAGCTCATCAGTAAAATTCACAGTGATGGATGATGAACATAGCTTAGGGAAAACGGGAGGCATTTTATAAAGATGAGAGCCTGCCAGCCAAGGAGGCTGGATTCCTATTGGGACTATCAGTTTCTCTTCAGAGCCAACATTCACACTTGCTGGATGCCTGCACCTAACCAAGCAGGAGGTTAATTCTCCTGTTGGGGGTCATGAAAGCACAAGAGCATATTGTCTGGCAGCCGCCAAGGCAAAGGGAGCCTTTTTCTGGTGGGAAATTGTCTCAGGGACAGTGGGTAGCAGCAAGGAGAGATCCTTCCCTCCAATGCTTGCAAAATGAGCACACAGATGAAATCCAGCATCCTAGGCTGGAAAATCTCCATAGCAACACATTCTGGCTCTAACCCTCTTGGTCCCAAACTTCCAAATCAGACCTTTTCACAGAACCATGAGGAAGAAGGATGTACATATTTCAAAGAGAGAGTCTTTCTTTTATTCTTTCTCCTCAGATCCTGCTACCTGCCCACCCCATTCAAACACGCAAGCATGCACCTTGACAACCACACTCACATGTCTACCCACAAAACTTTAGGGAGGAAAAACACCTTCTGTGCCTCTATCTCCCAGAGCAGATACCTTTATCCCCCCAAAATCTTCATCTGATGAGGAAAGGCAATCAACAAACAGTCATAATTTGTAAACACAGTAGCCATTTTACAGCCAAACAGCAAAGTAATTTCCCCAAAATTACTTTGGGTATCTTGGAAGATGAGAATCTATCTTTGTGTTTTCCCCATCCCTAGTTTCATGAGCCATGAACACTGTATTTCCATGCTCAGGCAAGTCAAATAACCCTTGCAGAGCTGACTGAAGGTGCTGGGAGCAGAGGTGGTCTTGAACTGCACAGTAAGAATGGGACTGGAGTGCCCAGGGAGATGGGAAGTCCAGTCCACCAAAGTAACTAATCTGGGCCAAAGCAGGCAGAACAGTGCAGCTGGCCTTTCCGGAAGTCAACAGCAGATAAAAGGATAGATATCTAGACCACTGGGTCTCAGGCCCAGCATGCATCAGAATCATCTGGAAGATTTGTTAAACACCAGCTGCTGGGTGCTAACCCCAGAGTTTCTGAATCTGTGTATCTGGGATGAGGCTGGAGGGTCTGGGTTTCTAGCAAGCTCTCAAGTGATGCTCATGTTTTGCTGGCCCACGGACCCCTCTCACTGGTTTCTTATGCCTGCAGTGACCCATTCTGTCCTCTCTTCTCAGGGGCTGCTGAAGGAAGAGGGGTGGGAGGATGATGAATGAGTATGCTAATGCAAATTACTGTTCACTACTCATGTAATCCTCCAGGCAGTCCTCTAAAATAGGTCTGATTTTTTCCATCTTTCTGATGAGCAAAGTGGCTTAGAGAGGTTATTTCTCAAGTTCACACACTTAAGCGTCTGTCAGAGTGGATTTAATTGAGCTAGGGGGCCCACGATGCAGGTTTTCTATAGCTTCCAGGTGATTGTAATATGCCGTGTGGGCTGGGAGCCACTGACCCGAGACTTCCACACTCTGAACCAGCTGCCAGAGCAAGAGACTGTTGACCCCATAGTGTGAGGACGCTTCCCCAGGATTTGCAGTGGAATGTAAGGGTTTCCAAAGTCATCTTTTTGAAGAGATTTTTTTCCCCCCAGATTCTGGTATTAGAAGAGTTGTGGGAATAGGAAGGCTAGCAGGCAAAGACATTCAGAAAAAGTTGTTTTTAAAACAGAGAATTTGAATGTCATTCCAGGCTACTGACTTATTTTTGGCCCTCTGGAAGCACTAGATGGTTCTAGACCCAGGTTCTAGAACAATCACACTCAGGGGCATGAGTGGCCATCCTGTGCTGCGTCCAGGTATGAACTGACCAGTGGCTATGACTCCTCTCTTTCCCCACTGTACCCACCCTGGCTCCTGCAGGGAATAAATGGCCCACTGTAAGTAAGACAATTGAGGATTGTCCCACAAAGGTGCTGCCTACAAATCTGGGGCTGAGTTGGTAAACCACAAGAAATAGTGCCCAGAAGGAGAGAAAGCGGGAGAGATGGCTACTTTGAGAGGAACAATGGCCTTTGGTTAAGGTTGGCATGAAGCTATCCCACAAGGAGGAAGCCAGCAGAATAAACATCCCAGCACCATGATATGCCTGCCAGTGTTTAATCATTGGCTCTCTGGAGAAAAAAATATTTGTAGCATTTACCCATTTTCTGGGTATTAAATACTGTCCCCAAGCTACCAATGTGAAGCCACCAGTTGCAGAACTGGCAATAGATGTGCACAGTCAACTCTTGTGAGCTGCTATGAGCAGGCTGTAGCCCAGCACTGCTCCAGCCTCATTCATCCACCTTTATCCCGATCTCCTGCCAGACTTCCCCACTGACCACACCCAGCTGGAAGCCAGAGGAGAAGAGCGTCCCCTGACAGAGTCCATACACAGCATTTCAGTCTGCTGGGATGGGAGACCATCAACAAGAAGAGGAGGAGGGGGAAGAGGTTTGAAAAATTTCCCAGAGGGGGGAAGTCATTCAGCCTTTTCCCCCCAGGCTCCCTGGCTCTCATGGACCCCCATGTGCACCCTCAGCCTCTTCCTGGTTGTGGCCTGGAATGCCTGTGTGCTGCCTACATGACCCAAGTGATACTGCCAGGGAGATAAACTTGGCATAGGCTGAAATTTGAAAAGCAAGAGGACATCCCACCTAAAGACTTGCATCCCCTGGGTGTTTTTCTTTCTTTCATCACATGAAGAAGGGAATAAGTAGAGAGGATTTGGTTGTGGAGAGTCCAGAGGCAGGAAATCCACATTTATTGAACCTCATGTGGGTTGGAAACCTTAACATCGGCCTGGTTCATTTGCTAAGCATTCACTGGGTTCCTACCGTGTGCAGGACACTGTGAAAGAGCTGAAACCTGTTATTCCCCCGGAGTAAGCAGTGAGTTTGCAGGGACTCCTCCTCTGCACTCCTTTTCCCACTAGTCCTTTGCCAGTCAGTTCTGCCAGGAAATAGAAACTGCTCTAGGTCTTTCAAACGGAAGGAATCTGATTGAGGGAATTGGTGACAGAGGGATGGGTGAGCTGGGAAGCACAGAGGGACAGGTTAGCAGCAGAGGAAACTGCTACCACCCCTAGAGCTGGGGAAGCAATGGGAGTTGCCAAGGTCTGGAAGTTCAGTGGAGGTTGCAGCACAAGAAAGATGTGGTTGCTGACAGAATGCCATGAGAACCAGAGGGAAAGAGGGAATATTCTGGGTGTCCCTTCTGCCACCCTCTAATCTCTTGTTTGTTCTCATTGGCTACACCTGTGCAGATGCTGGGAAGTGCAGTTCTGTCTGTACAGAGCAGGCAAAGGGGAATGGATGGAGCCCAGGCAGGCCCTCGACCTTGGGGTTCAATCTGTGCATTGAAGGTCTCAAGCTAGCAGATCACTTTCTTTGGTTTGGGAGTCCAGGAAAGCAAATTAGTCATGGAGGGATTGAGTAGTCAGAGTTAGCCCCACCAGCTCAAATTCTAGGTACTTGAGTCATCAGTCTTTTACAATGGTGTGTTAGTCAAGATTCTTCAGAGAAAACCAATAGGCAATAGAAAGACAGATGATAGGTAATAGAAGAGGGAATTTATTTATTCATTTATTTACAGCCAGAGTCTCACTCTATTGCCCATGCTGGAGTGCAGTGGTGTGACCTCGGCTCACTGCAACCTCTGCCTCTCAGGTTCAAGTGATTCTCCTGCCTCAGTCTCCCAAGTACTACAGGCGCGTGCCACCACACCCGGCTAATTTTTTTTTTGTATTTTTAGTAGAGTTGGGGTTTCGCCATGCTGGTCAGGCTGCTCTTGAACTCCTGACCTCAGGTGGTCCACCCACCTTGGCCTCCCAAAGTCCTGGGATTATAGGAGTGAGCCACCTGTGCCAGGCCAGAAGAGTGAATATATTATGGGAATTGGCTCATATGATTATGGAGGCCAAGAAGTCCCATGATCTGCCGACTGCAAGTCAGAGAATCAGGGAAACAAATTCAGTCTGAGTCCCAAGACCTGAGAATGAGGAGAGCTGATGTTGTAACTCCCAGTCTAAGGCTGAAGGTCAGAACCAGAAGCACCAGTGTCTGAAGGCAGGAAAAAGTGGGTGTCCCAGCTCAAGCAGAGACAGTGAAATTATCCTTTCCCCTACCTTTTTGTTCTATCTGGGTCCTCAATGGATTGGGTGATGCCTGCCCACAGAGGGGAGGGTGATCTCCTTTACTCACTCCACTGACCCCAAGGCCAATCTCTTCTGAAAACACTCTCACAGGCATACCCAGGAATAATGCTTTCCCAGCAATCTGGGTACCCCTTAGCCCAGTCAAGCTGACACTTACAGTTAACCATCAGCCTGTGTCACTCCTCCACCCTCTTTCTGATAGATCCTGCCTCATCCCCGTCCTTCCCTGCATGTCCCATCTACCTCCTCTCCCCCAGGCAGGATGAAGACACCAAGAGACCTCCAGATCCCCATCTAGTAAACCCACCCAGCTGGACACTGATAGTTGACTGTTACATAAGCAGACTGCTTGATGTACCATACCCTGTTCTCTAAGCTCTCTGATGTATTTAGTGGGTGTTGATGTCTCTGCTTTGCTGGAGAGGAAACTGACCCCACTGTGAGTTGTTGACTTGTCCAAGGTCACCCAACACATTAGCAGGAGTTCCAGAATAGGAACCCGAAGCTCCTGAGTCATGGCCAAGTGCTCATTGTACTATGTGGTTCTTTGTGACTATAAAAAGATCCATCTCTGGAGAGAGCCTCCTCCAAGGCTTGCTGAAATAAACTAGATGCTGGGCCTCTGTGTGTTCCTTAACTGGGCAGTGAGCCACCAGTCCCCTGATAGGAAGAGTGACTCTCATGGGAGAGAAGAAAGAGAATGCTTCAAGGAGTTGGAAGTGGCAGCCTTTTACCTTGGATGGCCCATGTTCAGATCAAGACATGGCACAATTATCGTGTCTATATTGCAGCCTGATCTGCCACAAGTTGAGAAAAATCTCTTTTTCAATTGCATAACTCTTTGTAGCATTTGCCAGTCTTCTCAGTGTAAACACTTTTCCCATGGCATATTTCAAGCTACCAACAGGAGGTCACTGGACACAGAATCTGGGAGAGATGTGCACAATAACAGTTTGGGAGCTGGTCTGAACAGTCTCCAGCACACCACGTCCCTAACCTTACTCACCCCACCCCTGCCAATGCCCCCACCTTTAGGCAAGGACTATCATACTAATCAAGAATTCTCCATCCAGAGTTTATCATGTGTGATACCTATCTCAGCAAAGCAAGATTCTGATGCCTTTGTGCATGAAATGGGCTTGGATATTATCTTAGTTATGTAATGTCATGCCTGGAAATAAACAGGACCCATCCTTATAGGCACTAAGTGTACCATCACGACATCTGCTGCCCAGTTTTGAGATTAAGAGCATGATCCTGCCTGGGTTCAAATCTTCTCTTTGACACTTACTAGCTCTGTAACTTCAGCATTTACCTACCTTCTCTGTGACTTAATTTTCCCATCTAACTAATGGGTATACTGGTAATATAGATCTCATAGGTAGTTATGAAGAATAAATTATTTAGAAGATGTCAAGCACTTAAAATAGTGCCTACTAGAAATCAAGGGTATAAGTAGCCTCTGATAAATGTTAAATAGCATTATTACTACATGCTGGCAGGCCAAAGGTGCACATGGGGAAGGTATGGCAGAGGTAGGCTTGCACTTGGGCCATTCAGAGGTGCAGAGAGAATCAGCAAAGACCATATAGAAAGATAGACTCTCATCTCAGAAAAAGGGTGTTGACAGCACTTAGTTCAAGCTCCCACCCAAAGGGCAAATCCCTTCCACTGCATCTGTGTCTGCTTGAACACGTCCAGTACAGGGATCTCATTACTTCTCCAGGCTGCTTGTTCCATTTTCAGCCCTCTCTGATGTGTGCACCTCTCCACCCCCTCCCCACCCCCCAATTTGGAATCAGAATTAGCCTTCCAGCAGTGCAGAGCTCATTGGTCCTAGTTAGTCCTTCTGGGACATCACACAAAAGTTTGATTCCTCTTCTGCCTGAGACATCACAGAACTACCATAGTTTTGAAAGCTGACCCCTCGGGAAGCCTGGAGCTCTGATGATCTCAACACTCAAAACCACTGCACAGGCCCTCAGGCCCCATGGGACAGGGCCAACCAACTGCTGCCCTGTGTGGCTGGCTCAGCTTGTATGTTGCCCCTTGGCTCGGGGAGGGGGAGGCACCTTCCCTAGCAATCCCACTGGGACCGCACACAGTGAGGATAAAGTAGGTCCCCACAAAATACCAAATAACCCAAAAGTAAGGTATTAGGAGGATGATGTCTTCGACAATAACTCCTCAAATATTTGAAGACAGACCCTGATCCATGTAAGGTATTTCTTCCAAAGGCTAAATATTCCAAAGGGCTTCTGAAAGAGTAGGGAGCATTATTAGTGGTAAGTTTGGCTCAGGCATCAAATCCCCAGATCCCCCACTTACAATCTATGTGACATGGGGCAGGTCACGTAGTTCCTGAGGGTCAGTTTCCTCAACTGTAAAGGGGGAAATAATAGTATACACCTCACAGGATTGGTGGGAAAATGAAATGAATGTGTTAGAGCAATGTCTGGTACTCAAAGAATCCTGTCCTCAAGATGCTCATGTTCTGTTCACAGATGCATGTGACCTCTAACCTGCACCTGCCACATTGCACTAAACATATGCACATATATATATTTCACCCAACTGTTTCCTGGTCCTTCCAGGTATCTTACTTTCTTCACCTTAATTTCCAATGCTTGAGCCATTCAAAGTGTTCAATACTTGTTTAATGGATTAATGAGCAAACAGAGAAACTCATGTATTCACAACACTGCTTGCATTTAACATGTGATTGTTAGATTTGGTAAAACAAACTCTTCTCCTGAAGATGAACTCTAAGTGGTTGTGTATGTAAAAACTCACTCCCAATTGTTTTTCCTACTGAAGGCACACAGGGAAAGGTAGCAACATGGAGCTCTGGGGTGAAAGTCTCACGTGGAGATTAAAGGACAAGCAGTTCCTCCAGAAAGCCCAAGAAAGCACAGCCAAGGGACACTGTTGATGGACAGATGGCCCCTGCATCTGGATGGGAAACCAGGAGCAGCTGTCAGTCACCCCCTCCCAAGGCACTCCAGCCAGCTTGAGAAATGCAACACGTACCCAGCATTTCTTCCTTGCCCTCCAGGGAAATGGACCTTGACAATGGTTTCGATCAGCCCCCCTCACTACACTTTCAGAGGTTTTCCTTCAATGAACTCTTTTTATTAAGTAAAAAAGCAAGTCCAAAATGTGGCACTAACAAGAGAAATAATTCAGAGAATTGAAGCAATGTTCACTCAACTACCTCAGGCAAAAACAAAACAAGAGTACCTTCCACATGACAAGTCTCAGGGAACTGAAGCAAGGAGAATTTTATTTTTGCCTGCAGTATCCACTCAGTCCAATTCTGTGAGTATTTACTGCACACCCACTAAATCCCCAGTGCCATATTTGGGACCCTGGGATCACAGAAGTGGGAGGCAGTTCCCCCTCAATGCAGTTAGTAGCCCATGGGTTGATTTGGGTGGGCTCCATCCCTGCTCTCTGAGGTAGAAATCCAGGCCCTCTGCCCTCAATTTTCCATCGGCCACCTGCTCATCCCACCTCAGCTATGTGCTAACCTGTCACTTAGATGAAGTGTCATCAAATAGTGTCTGCCACCTACTTAATTTAGCCTCCTCCCAACTTCCCTGCAGATTTTATTTGGGCTCTGGGGAATGCACTGCCGATGGCTCATGGTGAGGGATTCTGTTTCACACCAGCTGTTGTGCTCTGGGAGGCTGAACCGAGCCCCGTTCCATAGTCTCTGACCAGGCTCCTGTGCTTATTAGACCACCTGAGGAGCTGCCCTAGCAAGAGCCTGCCAGTGTCAATGTGTGTTTGTCTTCTGGCTTCCTGGCTGCCGTGAACATGGCCAGCCGGGACCCACAGCCTCAGGCGGTCACACAATTACAGGGACAAGCAGAGAGTTCCACCAGTGCCTCCAAAGCTGCCTAACTCACCAGGTTCTTCTCTGCATTCTGTGGGGTTCAGTAACCGTTCATCTCATCTCATTCCTCACCCTTGTTCTTGGTGACCTCATTCACCTCCTTATCTTTAAGTACAGCCTGGCAAGTTCTAAGTCTACGTTTGCAACACCCTCTCTTGGCTGTGTCTCTGGATGTCCTCACTGGCCACCTGCACCAAGCAATTTCGCATACCTTCCCATCATTATAGCCGTGCCAACCGCATCCTGAAAGACATAATCCCTAATATTGAAGCACTGAAAGATCAAAATCCCCACAGAGCAAAATCCCTAAAGTCTAAAATTCCAAACATCACAATCCTGAAAGATTAAAATTCTGAATGTTGAAATCCTGAAAGCCAGATTCTAGAGAAGGGGTTAGTTGAGTTTTTGGTTGTGTGCAGGGTAGTTGCATCATGTTAGGCAATACTATGACTTTGTTGATGTCCTCATTTGGAAATTAGGTATGGTTTCAGGAGATGTGTATGTGTGCCAAGTTGACAAGGGTGGACTTGTGGACCTAATATTACGTGTTCACTTGACTGGATTAAGGAATAAACTTGGTAAAGCATTAAACCTTTGGGTAGTGTGGCCCAACGCCCCAGAGACGCTCTTCTCTTCTGAAACATCTAAACCTTGCTCACCTGAGGCAGGTTGCCAGCATCCCCCCACTCTTTCCCCTCTGGGGCTCCCCCACAGCCACAGGGTCCTCATGTCCTGCTGGGTCTCCTTAGAATCCCTGCTCTTCTTTGTCTTGGCCACTCACTGCCATAGGTCCTTCCCTTTTCCATTGAGAAGGCTGTAATATAACTTTCTGTAAGGATCTCTCTGTGTTGAGTCCCAGCATCCTTCCCACAATCCATTCTCCAATATACTGCCAGACCACAGATTTTTGAGGCACAGATTTAATCGCGATATCCCCTGCTCAGAGCCCCATGATGGCCCATCTCTTGCAGCCGTGGCGACCTTCATAACTAGCAATCGGTCTGCTCTTGCTGAGTGCCAGCCCCCTCGAAGCCATTTGCCTGTTGTGCTTGTATCCAACTCTCACAACAACCTAAAAGAAAGTATTGTCATTATCCTCATTTTTTTTTTGAGAGGGGGATGGAGTCTTGCTCTGTCGCTCAGGCTGGTGTGCAGTGGTGTGATCTCAGCTCACTGCAACCTCCATCTCCTGGGTTTAAGCAATTCTCCTGCTTCAGCCTCCCGAGTTGCTGGGGTTACAGATGTGCACCACCATGGGCAGCTATTTTTTTTGTGTGTGTGTGTTTTTAGTAGAGATGGGTTTTTACCATATTGGCCAGGCTGGTCTTGAACTCCTGACCTCAGGTGATCCTCCCGCCTTGGCCTCCCGAAGTGCTGGGATTACAGGTATGTGCCCGGCCATTATTCCCATTTTTGAGACAAACAAACTGAGGCACAGACAGGTCACTGGGCTAGGAAGTGGTGGAGCCTGAGCTCACTCTGCTCTCCATGTTCTTCATCCCTGGGCTACATGGCCTCTCAAGCTATTATTCCTATAGCAGAAGGGCACTTTTGATTTTCACACAAAACCTCATATGGAATCCTAGAACCATATACAAAACCGATGAAAGTGAGGGGGAAGGGGGACACAGGACCCAAAGCCATGCCCATTCGTGTCTCTTTTTCTTTTGTGGGCTCTGAGGTCCCTTTTTGGGACTCCAGGGCTCCACAGGGCTGAAGTCTGGCCTCACTGACCCCACAGTTCAGAAGTCGATCCCTGGCCTGAGTTCCAGGGGCTGTGCTGGGCAAAGGGTCAAGGAGCTATGGAGGGGGGAGAGGCACCCAGACCCGGGGTGTGCCGCAAGAGCCAAAAGTGGTGCCAGGGAGCCACGAAGGTCATGTTTGTGTGGGCGAGGAAGGAGGATTCCATCAAGGAAGGTGGAAGTCAGAATAACGGGTGTGAGAGAGGCAGGTCCGGGATGGGCCAGGACCTCATGGTGCTGTGAGGGTGTGCTTGCTGCAGCCCAGGCAGGCAGATCAGGCTGAGCTGCCTCCTATTCATGAATCCTCCCACGTTCCACTCCCCAGAGCCTGCACACACCATGCCTCCCGTCTGGAGGCCTTCCTTCCTGTTTCACCTGGCTGATGCCCACCATGCCTCAAGACACTGCTTCTGTGCTGACTAGCCAGGCCTTTCTCTGACTTTGCCAAGCTGAGTCCGTCTTATATTCCTCTGTGCATCCCATAACACCACAAGCACAACACTTATGGTGGCCTTTGACCACCATCTTTTGTTTATGGACTTACCTCCACCTCTATCCCCCCTGACCCATCTCATCAGATTCATGGTGGGTAGGGACGGGTGTCACTATCTCTGAAAGCTCCCGAGGCAGAGAACCTCTGAACATGATTGTGGTCAGCTCCGTGGATGGGAATGCGTCGCCTCCAGCTGTACCTGCTGGGAAAAGCCTGACCCAGATAGATGTTTGATGATGGAACAAGGGATCAGCGAGCCCTTTGGAGGTTGCCTAGATGATGTCCACATCCTTCACCTTCACTCTGGGGCTGCCCTTGGATCAGCTCAGTTTTCTTCCCTCCTCCACCTAGTCAAGCTGACTGCCAGTCTGGCTCTCTGAGGTTAGCAGAACCCCCCGACTTTGTCAGAGTCCAGACATCTTTCAACATAATCTTGTTCATCTCCCACCAGCCATGGGTGCAGAGTGTCCTCAATGGTGCCTTGACATTCCTCCATCTGTCTGGCACTGGTCCTGGTCCCTGCCTCCCAAGGAGCTCATCCTACTTTGATCTTTGATGACTGTCTTGGGAAGCAACACACTGGTGACCAAAACGTGGGGTTTTGGAACCAACCTGGGTGTTAATCTTGTGGCGCTTCTCTCTTTGTATCCTAAATTCCTCATGTGTAAAGATCCAGGTTCTAATGTTCACTTTCAGAAAGCAGCTTCTGTGGTTTCATGTGCTCCATGCATTGCACTTAGAACAGTGTCTGGCACACACAGTAAAGGCTTCTTTAAAGAGTAATTGAAGAATTAATGAGTACCTGAGAGAAGGCAGTGCATGTCAGGTGCAGATTTCACGTAAGTGTAGGGATAATGGGCTTGGAATGGTAACCCACATTCTTCCCCAGAGTCTCCACCGCTTTGCCCTTCCTGACGTCCCATCGGCCACACTTCCCAGGCTTGTTGCCCCCAGGGAGGAATGAGACGGAGCATAAAGCACAAAATAGCATGTGAGTCGTTTTCTGGCTTTAGCTTCCAAAAGTCCTTGTGGAAAATACCTTGCCATGAGCAAGGACAAAAAAGACAAGAAATGGAATTTGTGGGGAATGGGGTTTTTCCCAGAACCAGGGAAGATGGAGGGGACGGGGATGAGTGCAGAGCTAGGGGAGTCCACTTGGAGAGAGAGGGCTGGCACTCGCTGGGGCATGTGCTGCTTCCGCACAGAGCCCTGAAGGGCCTAGGGGAGCTGAGCTCAGCGGGGCCTGATTGCTGGAAGTTTCCAGTGGGTACACATCACCATCAGCCAGGATTAGTCAGGGATCCGCAAAGGGCCAGAGGCGGCGCTGGGGGTGAAGCCTTTGCCCCACTTTCACCTAATTGCAGTGTCCACTGCCTGCCACCCCAAGGGGCCAGCCCAGCTGTCCTGCCTGCTAGTGTCTGTCCCCAAGGATGTCCTGTGAGGGCAGCCAGACCTGCCTGCAAATGTCCAGAAACAGAGGGCTTTGCTGTGCCCCGGGACAAGCTTGTCCTCTTCCTACTCACCCCATGGTGGCAGCCCTTTCCAAGCCTCAGGAACCCCAGGAGCCCAAGAGGAGGAGGAGGTGTGGCAGTGTGGTGCTGTAATGGTCCCACCCCTTGTGAAGGCGCCAGTCTGTCCAGTAGAGAGCTCCTTTGAGGCAAGAGCACCATGAAACACAAGCCTGTTGCTATCACATTTGTTTTTCTCTTCAGGAGATATTTTTTATCCCAGATCTGCTCCAATATCAATGGCCACCCACTGGTCACCACTCCAATGTAAAGAATAGCCCCACAAAAGCCCCTGATGTGTGGGTGATTGCCATGTTCTCCGAGCCTCCTTGCCTTTGTGTTGACAGCCCCATTCCCATAACTGAAGTGGGATCCAGAGCTTCTGCCATCTTTGTCCACATCCCCCAGTACATGTTCCTGTTCTTTACTGTCCATTAAAATGCAGCACCCAAACTGGCTATGAGGCCTCTGCCTCCTATTGGACCTACCTCTCCTGGGGGTGCCTTTAGCTTTTTAAGAGGAACCACTGCTGGGGCCATTGTTTGTCCTCACTAGCCCCCAGGACTGTGCCCCAACAGGAGGACATTGCCGTGTCACCATCTAACTAATCCTGGACATCAGACATTCTCTTTGATTGTCAGTAAAGCCAAAATAATGAGCTCCCTTGGCCGAGAGAGTAATTCTTTATTTGAAACAAGAAACCATTCCCATGAAAACTAGATGGAATTATTAATACAGGCTTTCATAAACATCTAAGAAACATTTCATTTTGTACATCTTTTTTTTTTCTGGCTCTGAGATTCTCTGGGCACTTTCACAAAGAGTTGTGAAATGGCACAGTGTCATTGTTGTAGTGGACACTTAGCACTTACTCCGTCTAGATCCCGACAGTGAAAATCCTTTTGTACTCACGTCTCATTAACCTACTGAAATGCCTTTCTGGTCACTGGTCAGGTGTGTTGGTGAGGAGGAGGATACACTTGATTCTTCCATCCCCAAAGTAGCCATTTCTTTTTCTTTCTTTTTTTTTTGAGACAGAGTCTCACTCTGTCGCCCAGGCTGGACTGTAGTGATGTGATCTCGGCTTACTGCAACCCTCTACCTCCCAGGTTCAATTGATTCTCCTGCCTCAGCCTCCCAAGTAGCTGGGACTACAGGCAAGTGCCACCACACCCAACTAATTTTTGTATTTTTAATAGAGATGGGGTCTCACCATGTTGGCCAGAAGGTCTCGATCTCCTGACCTGGTGATCCACCTGCCTCAGCCTCCCAAAGTGTTGGGATTACAGGCATGAGCCACTGTGCCCGGCCCAAAGTAGCCATTTTAAGGAACAGGTATCCAGATACCCAAAGTGGTGAGCTCCTGGCAGCTTAACCAAATGCTACAAGGGGTTGCTGCGTGCAGTGAGAAATGCTTGAGAGGAAAAGGTGGGGGGAACACCAGGCTGAACACGAGGTGTGCTGAGCTGTGCGTCCCATGCTGGAGAGCAGCCACCTGGGGCTGGAATGAGATTTCCAGCAGACCAGGGAGGGGAAACTTGGGAAATGCTGCCTTCTTTCCCCACACGTCTCTGAAAGTCAGCGAGCAGAGTGCTCTGTATTTATACTGTTATCCATTACACAGAAGCCTGACTACCCAACTAGCTAAAATTTCAACAGAGGCTCATCTGTTTATTTGGGGGACATGAAGCCTTCCACTTCATCCTCACTGAAAATAAGGGAATGTCAGTAAAGACTCATTTGTTTTACAACTTAGGCAAGGGAACATCAATCAAGACTCCTTCACTTGATGCCTGGTGCCTGGGACTCTCTTGGTATGGCAATGATTGGCTCAGGATTTCCAGAAAGCCTAGTTGAGGGGTAGGCTGAGAAATAAAAATATGGAAGTGATCCATCTGAGAAAGCATATCCCATCCACATCCACTGCCTGTTTTCAACGAGCAGTGGAGGGGTCAGTATGGGGGTGCAGTGTCAAAAGTTCATTACAGCTGAGTGTAAACTAGAGAAAGCACCCCAGCATTGATTAGCACAGTCTTTGATGTTTCCAAAAGCATTTGCATGTATTTTCCTACTTGATCCTAACAGTGATAATACCACTAGGCAGATGAGAAAACTGAGGCTCAAACTGAGACCATCAAACCCCAAATCCAGGTTTTCTGACTCCAGATCCAGAGCTTTTAGCAAAGCTCCACACAGTCTCCAGGGAACAAGGAAAAAGCTTAGCACTGATTGAATACCTACTGTGTGTCTCACACCTCATTTCTCCTATTTCATTCTCTTCCAGTCCTGCCCAGCAAGCATGAACTTGACCATTTCCCTGAAGAGGAAGCAAGCTCGACTTAAACAATTTGACCGACTACAAAGTGGTGGGGAGGTGGGGTTAAAACCCAGTTCTGCTAGCTTCCAAAGCCAATTTTTTCTCCTTTCTGCTGATCTAGTCATTTTATATTAGATATGAGAAAACAAAGACCCAAGAGGTTAAGTGACTTTCGGGATCACACAGCTCAATGGAGAGCTGAGACCAAAACCTGACACAGTACAACATGGGGGATCTGGGCCCGGGTTATTGTCTAATTGTCACTTCCCTGAAATCAAACAAGACTCTACTGAGGTACCTGGTTAGTGCTTCATAAGCAGCTCTAACATTTAGTGGAACAAAGTGTCGAAGGTGGTCTGGGACCTCAAAATGCCGGAAAGAATGGTATTAAAGCTGGCAGCCAGGGACACAGCCAGGTCAGTTCTATATATAGATGCAATTGTTCACTAGCAATTTCAACTAGCTTGTTTGAGCAGCCTCAACTCTCTTTGGCCTGCTGTCTCCGTAGGTGCCAGGAACTGTGCTGTGAGTATCTGTGAATGCTGCATCATTAAGCCTATTAAGTATCTCACTGCCTGCCATTAGCCCAACTGTGACCGTTCAAACAAATAAAGGTACCAAATGGCTGCAACCTGACTTGTGTGCACATGGCCCAAGTGGTAATCAGAGATGGCCTATGTCGCTGAGGCGCAAGACCCCCAAGGGGTGCAGAGAATAACAGAGATGCAGAGGCTATTCCCAGATTCCCACTGGAAGTCTTGTTAGCAGTGACAAAAAGAGCCACAGACGGAGGAGAGAGTTGCGGCAGATGGTCTCCATCCAGGAAGGAGCAGAAGAGATGCTGACGTCAAGAACAAACGGGGGCTGTGACTCTATTGATGACTCTATTTCCTGTTCCAGACTACCTGGCAGGGATTCTGGTAGGAAGAACATTTATTGTCAAACCTTACTAGGTGCTCTGCTTTGCAATTATTTGAGCATCCAAAGAGAGGAGAGATTCTTACGACTGGAGGAGTATATTTTGCCTGGCCATTGGTTGGGGCTTGGTTGCTGTTGTGAGTGGAGTTTTGATAGTATCTCTCTGCCCTTGCAAATTTTTATAATGGCTAATTAGTACCTTGTAGGTAGGGTGGGGAAAATAGTGGATCCCCGAGCCTTTTGAGGGTCAAGGATTGGAAAGCTGTTCTGCTGCATTGGACTGTATTGCAGTGAAGACCACAGAGCCCAAGAGAGGGAACTCATCATTAGGAAAGCACTTAGAACTGCTGTGAACAGTTGTGCAGGCTGTGCACTGAACAACATTGAGGCAATATTTACTTCTTAATCTCTCTTTAGATTTTTATGGTACACAACATGCAAATTATATGTGACAGCCCTGGAAGTCTAGACTGGTGAACCTTACACAGCCCCAAACTGTCAATGTCAGAGAAGAGAACTGATTCTAGGTATAGCGTATTACAAATACTGGAATCCACCTTGACCTGCCCACTCAGGTGCCCTGGAGTATTTGGAAGAAGATGGCTCCAGGTTTGTTTTTACTTAAAGTGCCATGGCACCAAATGCTATTACAACTTAGGACATAAGCATTTTTTGTATGGAACATAGTATTCTTACCCTCAATTCTCCAGAGTCAGAAGGAATTAAGAAAGGGTTACCCGGAGGTCAGCAGGAACAGATGGTTGAATGGGAGCCAGGGACAAGGTTGGCTACCAAGCCTTGGTACAGCTGAGAGTAGCGCCAGTGTGGTCAGCAGGTGTCCCTGGTGGGGGATGGGGCAGCTACAGCCTCCAGCTCTGCCAGCTCCATAGTGGTGAGAAGGGGCACATGGCAGCACCCCATAGGTTCGAATGGTGCAGTGGGAGTGACATCTCCAAGGACTGTGGAGAAGCCAGGGTCCGGGGGTCATTCAAGTTACAGGGACCTGATGAAATTTCCTTTGGCTGTCCATGAGTGCCAATTGGAACCAGCTTGAAAATCTGCAGAAGCAGATTGGGAACCTCACACACACTTGGGAAGGGGATAATTTGTGGCAGACAGTGGCTCAGCAGAGCTGACCTTTAGGGATCAATGGAACATAGCCTCATTTACACTCAATGGCTGTCCAAGGCTAAGGCCAAATGGCCACACAGATATGTTTATTTTACTGCAGAGACAGGGAGGATGTCAATAAATGCTTCATCCTGTATCCCTCGCATCTACAGGCCACAGAGGAAAGGCTCTACACCCAGGCACACAAGGAATAAAGCAGTGTGTGCTTCCCAGAGTGGGTGGAAAGCCAATGATGGGACCATCAAATGGGGTCACGGAACCAGCAGGAATGAAGCAACTGGTGTCCGGTAGAGAAGAGGGAGAAAAACTTCGAGGTCTTGATTACACAGAGGTTCTTGCCTCAGGGATGGATTCACTGCTGTCTAAGAAGGGGACTTAGGATCTTGTAGCGTTTTTTTCTGAAGCTACTTCCTCCATGTGTTGTGTGGCCAAAATCAGGAAGAAAATAAAACCTACCTGTTAGGATATGTTGCACTCAGAAAACCTGGCTCAGCTGGTGGGATATTTATTGCACTAAGTATGCTGACGTTTCCAGGATTCTTGAGAAGGTTCAAGTAGACATATCTAAATTCACCAAAATGATAGCATTCTAGAATAGAAAAGACTAAACAAATATATGGCCTCAAGACAAGAGGATAGCTTGAGACCAGGAGTTCAAGACCAGCCTAGGCAACCCTGTCTCTACAAAAACAAAAAACAAAAAAAATTAGCCAGGCATGGTGGTGTGACCTAATAGTCCCAGCTACTAGGGAAGCTAAGGCAGGAGGATCATCTAGGCCAGGAGTTCAAGACTGCAGTGAGCCATGATCACACTGCTGCACTCCAGCCTAAGCAACAGAGTGAGACCCTATCTCAGGAAACAAACAAACAAACAAAAACCCCTCTCTGGCCAAGATAATACAGGTGGAGAGGGAAAATAATAAGATTTGTAAGATTCAGCAGAAGGAAAAGACACAAAGGATACTATTTTAATGCAGCAAGAAGAAAACTTATGAAATCGTGTAACAGGTGGTGACCTGAAGTTAAGAATTTCTAAAGTTCCATTTTCACAATTTAACCTGTCTTTAAGGACAGTAGTACAAATAGTGCATTCCCCAAAAGTGCCACAGTGCCACTGCTGTCAACAAGACATTATTTAAATGAGTTGTTAGTGGGGGTGTACCTCTCTCTCACTTCTGTTTTGTTTTATTTTAAGGTGATTTGGGGGAGTAAAGGGCATTTGAAGGAATTCTTGTAACAAAATAAGCTGAGATGTTTGCCGTAGTCTCCATACTAACCGAATTCTGAAAGTTACGTGGGAGACTTAAAAATAATAATAGCAGTAGGTAATACCCAGAAAGTAGCAACCCTATGCAGTCTGTGCTTCCCAGAAACCCCTTAGACAGCGCATCTGAAACAAAAAAGGAAAAGAGGAAGACCAAATTGTGGGTGGTCATATTTAAAGGATCATAGAAAGTTACGGTGTCATTTGTAATGGATACAAAGTCTTTAAGAAATGTTAGACTACCAGATCTGTCCACTTACTGCCTAGACAATCAAATCAACAATTGATCAGGCTCTGCTTCATTGTATCTTTTCTTTTATTGTCTCAAATAATTGGCTCCCAACTGGTGAGACAAAAATCACTGGCGGGGTCTCAAATCCCTTTGCACAGCACAAATCATCTGTGAATTTAGCAAACACTTCCAACATATTATATACCTTACCATTTTTTGTACTGGTATTAATACAATTTGTAAAATACAAATCCAATAGAAGGCATTACTAAAAGTGATTGACCACTCTTTTTTCTTGTATTTCCTTAAGCAGTGGCTGCTAAATAAATCCAAATCTTATTAAAAATTTGTGTCTTTCATACCAAATGATACTGATTGCTACTTTCTCTAATTATAAAAATGACGACTTCTTATCTAATATTCATCGATCAATAATTATGTGCCCAGTAATGTGTGAAGCCTTTCACATGAACAGTATCTCAGTTAATCCTCATAACAATTTTACAAGGTAGGCATCATCATAACCCTCATTTTATAATTAAAGAAACTGAGGCTTGCAGAGTTTGGGTAACTCACCTGTATTCAAATAGGTAACAAGAGGGAGAGCCAGGCCATAAGAGTAGATTAACCTGTATATTAATTACACAATATATGGCCTCATGTACTCTGTCAGAAAATAGAGAAAACTAGAGAGTATAAAGTAACATATCTCTCATAATCCTGCCAATCAGACATAGGACTGATAACATTTTAGGTTGTGTCCTTCTAGTCATTTTTAAAAAAATCTTTCCCCCCTCCGAAGTGGTTTTAGGGAGCACATTTTGTTTTGTATTTTCACAAAGCATCTACATAGACCAAAATGCTTTTCTAGGATATTATGCATTTTGCATTGTGTGGTTGAACTATGTTTTATCTGACCGTTCTTGTGTACATTTAGGTGGCTTCCAACATTCATTATCATAAATAATGTTGTGTGGCAGATTACAAAACTTGCCCACATAGTAACCCCCTCATCAAGAGGTAGAGCCTCTTCTCCACTCCTCAAATCTGCACTGGCTGTGTGACACGCTTTGGCCAACGCCGCTTGTGTCTGCAAGTGTACACAGCAGAGACTTGGCGTGAGCTGCACACTGGAACTGGTTTTCTTGCTGCTCTTTGGACCCTGCGATTGCCATTGCGTGAAGAAGTCAGGCTTGCCTGCTGCCCCTTCAGCCCTGCCAACAGGTTCCAACCACCAGGCCTGAGAGGAGGTTAGCCTCTATCATATAGTGCTCCCCAAATTCGCCAGCCTCTCCCAGATGCAAAGCAGAGCCCAGCAGGGATTGGACAAGCTGCCCAGTTGAGAAGAACCACACAGCTGACCCACAGAACTGTGAACTAATTACACGACTGCTGTAAGATTTGGGGTAGCTGGTTATACAGCAAAAGCTAATACATACTGCAGTGAATAATCATGAGTATATAAGTTGAAGAGTAGAAGTTACAAGAGAGAATGAGAGACAGAGTGAGGTTTAAGAATGGGATGAGGTTCAGGGATGGAGGAGAATGGGGGGAGGCTCAAGGAGAAGAAGAGGACAGGAATGGGGTAGAGTCCTAGATGAGAAGAGAGTTTAGGATGGAGACGGCAGGCTCCAGAATCAGTGAGGATATCTATGTGCATTTACTTGATAATTTTCAAAATCTGAACATTTATTGATTTATTAAGCTGCATCAAAACATCATTTGCAAAGAGTGTACATTCCCCATATACTCACTCAAAACATTGATTATTCTTTTTCCTCCTTGCCAGTGTGATAAGCGAGAATGATATCTGCATGACTCAGTCTTGCATGCTGCAACTGAAGTGGCATTGAAGCTGCTTCCATGTGGTTCCCATCCTGTTGTTCTCCCGTTCGTGTCCTTGGCCCATTCAGCCAAATTTTTCATGCCCCTTCCAAGTCAATTTCCACCCCACCCTTGGCACCAGGCAACCATCACTGTGCTTTTTCTATCATTACAGATTAAAATTGTCTGAGCCTTTTAAAAATATTCTCTTTCTTTGCACATCCATTTATTTTTACGGTGAGTGCTTTTTCTATGTTTTTTAAGTTTTATTTTTTAATTGACATATAACTGTACATATTCATAGGGCATACAGTGATGTTTTGATATCTATAATGCATAGTGATCAGATCAGGGTAATTAGCATATCCATCATCCCAACCATTTATCATTTCTTTGTGTTGGGAATATTCCACACCTCCTTCTAGCTATTAAGACTGTATGACGTATTACGGTTAACTACAGTCATCCTAGAGTGTCTATTCTTCTCATCTCTCTTAATGTATAGGCTTCGTGATACATAAAATGTATTTTAATCTTCCTTTTGTTAAATCTAACAAACTTTGTCTTTAACTGTGTTAGTTTAAACTGCCTTTCCCACACCAAATTTACACAGATTCACCCTATATTTTCTTCTGTTCATTTTTACATTTAACTTTTAGTGCATCTGGGATATATTTTAAAGTATACTATGAAGCATCCGTTGTTATTATTTCACAAGAGTTTATCAGTTATCCCATATTATCTTGTCCCACTGACCACACACTCAGACACACACACACAAATATTTGGATCTGTTTCTGTTATCTCTTTGATCCTACGTTGTTGCAGACTTTTATCATTGCAATGGTTCTCAGTGCTTCTGAATAACCGATGGTAGAAGCACACCCCCCCCCAACCAATGCTTATTCTTTTTTTCAATATTTTTTTGGAAGTTCTTACCCATTTTTCTTCCCAATGAACTTTCAAATCAGTTTATCAGGTTCTTTAAAAAAAAAAAATACCTGGTAAATTTGTTTAAGTTCCTTGTAGATTCTGGATATTAGACCTCTGTCAAATGGATAGATTGCAAATATTTTCTCCCATTCCTCAGGGACATGGAAGAAGCTGGAAACCATCATTCTCAGCAAACTAACACAGGAACAGAAAACCAAACACCGCATGTTCTCACTCGTAAGTGGGAGTTGAACAATAAAAACACATGGACACAGGGAGGGGAACATCACACACCGGGGCCTGTCGGGGAGGTGTGGTGGGTGTAAGGGGATGAGAGCATTAGGACAAATACCTAATAATGCACATGTATACCTGTGTAACAAACCTGCACATTCTGCACATGTATCCCAGAACTTAAATTTTTTTACAAAAGATATAATTGTCATAAATGCAAAAATGAATATATTTAAAAATACCCTGGGAGCCATGATTTTTAATCACTATTTACCTTTTTATGTCCTTAAGTCTTATTTGTACAACTAGACTTCCGCTTCCTAAGGACAATAATCATATCTTAGAATAAAAGTCTTTATCATCTCCACAATGCCTGGCACATAGATGATGTCTAGTAATGTGTGTTGACATAGCAACCACTCCCTGGAAATCTATGTCACCAGAAGCTTTTTAAAAATAAATATGCTTAAACTATCTATTAAAAGAAAGAAATAGCAGTGTATACTACACATCTAATTTCAACAAACCTGGTGAAATATTTTAAAAATTTAAATGTGCGTTAACATTTATATGATTCTACATAAAATAAGTTAACAGATCAAATTTGAAGTTTAGTGCCAAAAAAACTGTCCAGTGTCTTTTTTTGTACTTGGCTTTTGCTGTTATGTTGAATAATGCTAAGTTAGGTAAGCCATTACTTGGACTTTGCATTACGTTACATTTTGTGTATATGCTTGTGATGAAACTTAGTAAAATTGACTTCTAAGAATGTCTCCACATACAAAATTTTAAAACAAAATCTTAAGAAAGATAAGTTAAATCAATATGGTTGATTCACAGTCCTGACTTTAAAATTTTGACTATATTCATTTGTTAGAGAATTCCATAAAGGCAGAGCTAAAAGTGCCCTAGAGAGCCAATTCCTTCATTTAACTGAGCAGGAAACTGAAACCTAGTAAAGTAAGGTCAAGGCCATATAGTCAGTTGATGGCAGAGCTGGGACCGGAATTAACTCTGCTCCTTCTCACCCTAGTGATGATATTGCAAACTTCTTGCCCTTCTCTCAAGATTAAATTGATTTAAAGTTACTTTTTTAGAAGCAGGCTTTGTAAAACTTTTGCCCTTGTTTTTGGGAGAAGGTTAGCATTAGATCAAACTAACTAACAACAAGGGCCCCAAAACTCTAAAATGATAAAGTTTTGAAAAAACTAAATCTGTTTTTTTTTTTTAAAAGACCAAGATCACTTTCAACACAAAATGGCAGCTCAATAAAGCCATTGACAAAATACAGAATGGGCATAAAAAGTCAAAAGAGGCAGACAGAGAAAAATGTGGCAGTACATGGCAAAGGGGAAGTGACTTTCAATAGACACTATAAATGGACAAATCCATCAAGCCGACAGAGAAGGTGGAGCTGGAAGGCAGCAGGAGGCACGCTGGGTGGTACTGAAGGAGAAAGGAGAAAGCATGAAAAACATTTAGAACAGCTCTCCACTTCACAGGATTTCACAAGCAACTTCAACTACTGAGATATATTGAGGAGCTTCCCATCTGGTGAAGAAGACAGCTTTATGACCTAGAGTGTAAATAATCCAAACAGAAGGAAAATGCCCCCAGTCAAAGGCAATGCAGCCAGAAGGCTGTCTGACCACAGACCATTCACTGACTTGAGCCAGGTGAAGGTGAGTTATGAAAGATGAATGACAGGTAGGTGACGCATAGCTCTTTAAATTTAGTCCAGCAAGAGAGAAGTTTATAGATCCAGGCATTATGTGTCAAGCAGAAGGGAAGTACTTATGTTCAGTCTCCTTTCAGAGAAATAAATATCTACAAGAGTGCAAAATAGAGAGTCAGAGCCCACCTATAAAGTTCTAGGAAGCTCCAGAAATCTTAGGTACACTAACAGTTTTCTAACACTTGCAGTTGTCAATAAAATGAAGCTTGGCTTATCTCGCCATCAACTTTTTACAGATTGAGGTAAAAAGAATATTTTCTCAAAAGGACAAAAATAATAAACATGGAAGTTGTTCCCTGGGGACCAGGCTTCTCTGGCACATCTGAGTTATTTAGCTTGAAGCATTACCATGGATGGATGTATTTTTAAAAAGCAAGGCAAAATTTCAAGTGGGTCGTAGATTTAAATGTGAAAGGCTAAAGAAAGCTTCTGTTGAATAACAGGGAAATATCTTCATAGCTCTTGGGGTAGACAAATATTTCTCTAGCAGGACACACAAAGAACAGCGACTGTAAAGAAAAGTGACGATTTGTACTATATTAAAATTAAGAACTTCTGATAAACAAAAGGCGCCATTAGGGGGAGAGACTGAAAAAGCAAGCCATAGAATGGGAGAAGATATTTGTGATACATATATCCAACAAAAGTTCCTTTGAATATATAAAGAACTCCTGTTGAATATATATATACATATATTCTTTATATATTCTGTTGAATATACAAGGAACTCCCAGAATATATAAAGAACTCCTACAAATAATTTTTTGAAAGACAGATAAGCTAATTAAAAAAAAAAGTGGTAAAAGACTTGAGCATCCACATGACTGGTAAACATATGAAAAAAAGGGTAGCAGGAAATGCAAATTAAAACTCTAACAAGAAAAAAAAAAGAAACTCCAATGAGATTCCACTATACACCCACCAGAACGGCTAACATGAAAAAAGCTGTTGGTAAAGATGTAAAGTCACTGGAACACTAATACACTGCTGGTGAGAATGGAAACTGGTGCGATTGCTTTGGAAACTCTTCTGACAATATCTACTAAATTTGAATACAAGAATACCACATGATCCAGCAAGTCAACTCCTGGATTTCCATTACAAATGCGTGCCAAAAGAATGCATCTCCAAGAATGCTCAGAGAAGCATCCACTGAGCTAATAATAAATATACTTATTTTCATTATAATTATATAAACATTATGAATATAAATATTATATAGTTTTCATTATGACCTCAAAATGAAAACAAACTCCATGCATCTGTCAACAACAATGGATAAACTGCTATATTCGTGCAATGGAATACTACACCGTGATGAAAAGAAACAAGCTACTGTTGCTATGACACCGGAGGGATCTCTCAAACGTGACACTGGATGAAAGAAACCAGGCACAAAATAATACACATGATACAATCCATTTATATAAAGTTCAAAAACAGGTAACACTTACTCCTATGGTGCTGGAAATGAGGATCATAGTGACATTTTGGGGGATGTGTAGGGGGGTGACTTGGAGGGGCAAATGCAGGGTTCCTGGGGTACAGATAATATTCTATTTTCTAATCTGGGATGCATTACACAGGAATGTTCACTTTGTGAAAATTCATTGAGCCGTGTATTTGGTATTCGTGTACTTTCCATAGTAGTATATACGTCAATGTGAATGTATTTAACACTATTGAACTATATGCTAAAAACAGATAAAATGGTCAATTTTATGTTACGTGTATTTTATCATAATTAAAAAAAATCTTTTTAAAAGAATGAATCAACCTTGCTGATACCTTGATTCGACTTCTGGCCTCCAGGGCCATGAGATGCAGCCGAATCCCGGTCAACACAAAATGTCATGGTGAAAATGTGCTCATGATGTGCCATATTTACTTCCATTGAGTTTCCAAATCAGTATTTTTTAAGCTCAACTTAGTTTCTTATATGTGTAACATCTGCCACCAAAAGTAAATATTTTCTAACCTGAAAACATGAATTTAAATAAAGGAGTTTCCCTCCATACTCTAGTGCTAATCAGAAAAAATACGTCAGTCCATCAGAGCTCACCAAGCTCGGTGATTGGAACAACTACGCCAGAATGTGAAATCAAGCACGTAGACTTAAAAACTCAGGCATCTCCCTCCCTCTGTGCCTACAGGCCCCTGGAGGGAAGCTCAGCTGGACTAAGTTCACAGGCCTGGGGGTGCCTACTGAGGCAAAGCACTTGCCAGCTGGAACTGATGCTAGGGCTGACCTCAGCAGTTGTCCCCACGGACATGTCTGGAGCACACTAAGGGGTTGGGCCAGATCACAGACAGCTCCACAAGGTCACAATTCCAGCCCTGCTACTGACCTCACCAGCAGCATTCTTTAACGCACTCGGCACTATTTGCAAGAAGTTTGTCTAAAGTTTGTCATGTAACCATGCTCATCAAACATCCCATCCATCCGTTTATCCACACATTTATTCACCCAATGAATATTTGTTGAGTGTATGTTTGAGACCCTCTCCTTGGTTCTGCCAGAGAAAGCTCTAGCCTCCATGGAGACTGTCTTCTATTTTTAGAGGTGTCAGAGCTTCAATTTGAAGGACAACATAGGAGATGGATATCTTCTGGACAGAATTGACAGGACACTAGGGTATGGACATCCTCTGGATGGAACTGACAGGACAACGTACAAAAAATAGACTTCTGCACCTTTCCCTTGGATGGTCCATCCTCCTCCCTAACCATTGCCTTGTGTCTGCTTCCAACATGGGAAGTAGGCAGGAGGAGCAGATAGCAGAGGAGGCTTAATGTCAGCCCTTGCTCGGATCACTTAGCCCTCACTTAGGATAATAGGCACTCTTGGGATTCGCTGTATGTAACTTACTTCTCCAAACCAGCTCTTTTCTGGGAAAGAAACTGTGGCTGACACTCCTCCTTCCTCCTTCTTTGGAGCAGAATCCTGATTTTGTGACGCTATCTATCCTCTCTGCCTGTGTGTCAGGGATGACCCCGGCTCAGAGGGCCGATCCTGAGAGGTCTAAGCTACGGTGGCTTTCCGCTTCTCCCTCTGGCAGTGGGTGGTATAGGCATGGGCTGACGATGAGCAAACTCCAGCCTGACGCCTGAGACTGAGTGCTGCCGGGGGCTTCTGGGAAAGTTTACTGTCTCAGAGCTTGTTTGTGGCTCCGTGATACCTGGGTTGCTGCAGCCCAACTTACTACCAGCCTGGGCTAAAGCCCTCACAGGGGTGTCTGGGAAGGAAGAACCTGGTACGTTCTAACATAGTCGAACCACTGAATTCACCAAATCCAGAGACCCACTCAAGCCTCTTGTGATGGGAGAGATCCCATTTCCTAATCAGATAAGCCTATTCGAGACAAGGTTTTCTCAAGGCATCCCAACTGATACAGAGACTCTACGAGCAAGATTAGAAATCCCCCCTGTAATTCATTGTTTGGTGAAATCAGGCCAAGAAGCAAGATTGGGGTTCTACAAAATCTGGTTTAAGTCACTTGTCCACTAGCTTTCCTGTTTGCATCAGGCATCAACACGGGGAATGAATGCCAGATACACTGGAACGCTACATATCTGTTTAAAAAGGGGTCATGGCTGGGCGCAGTGGCTCATGCCTGTAATCCCAGCACTTTGGGAGGCCGAGGCGGGCGGATCACAAGAGATGGAGACTATCCTGGCCAACACGGTGAAACCCCGTCTCTACTAAAAATACAAAAAAAATTAGCTGGGCGTGGTGGCACGCGCCTGTGGTCCCAACTACTCCGGAGGCTGAGGCGGAAGAATCTCTTGAACCCAGGAGGCAGAGGTTGCAGTGAGCCGAAATTGTGCCTCTGCACTCCAGCCTGGTGACAGAGCAAGACTCTGTCTCAAAAAAAAAAAAAAGGTGGGGGGGGGAGGGCATGGAACACATACAGGATCAACCTTGGATTAGATCGGTTACTGTTTGAATGACTTTCTGTTCATGGATCTTTTCCTGCCCAAGAAGCAAATTTCTCAACTTGCTATCCCTCCTTTAAAGCCCCTTTAAAGAAAATGGAGGCCAGGCGCAGTGGCTCACGCCTGTAATCCCAGCACTTTGGGAGGCTGAGGTGGGTGAATCATAAGGTCAGGAGTTCGAGATCAGCCTGGCCAACATCCATCTCTACTAAAATACAAAAAAATTAGCCGGGGTGGTGACACATGCCTGTAATTCCAGCTACTCAGGAGGCTGAGGCAGAAGAATTGTTTGAACCCGGGAGCTGGAGGTTGCCGTGAGCCAAGATTGCGCCATTGCACTTCAGCCTGGGCTACAGGGTGAAACTCCATCTCAAAAAATAAATCAATAAAAGAAAATTTCTTATCAAGATACAGAACATTTTATAGAAAATAGAAGTGATTCTTAATAGCTGTTGGAGGTAGAACACACACCACATGTGTCTGGGGAAGCATTTCGCCCTCATTCCAACCTCAGCCAGAGAAACAGCTACAAGGAGTTCTCCCCTAGCCTTAGCTTCTGACATTCAGACTCAGCAAGGCTGGTCTGGGGGCCTGGAATTCATATTTTTAGCAAGTTCCCAGGTGATACTGAGGTGGGTAATCCAGGGACCTTTCTTTGGGAAACGTTGGTCTGACGCACCCAGGACCAGTACTGGCTTTCTTCAGAGCAGCCTGTGGCAGAGGAAGGAAGGAGTGCTGAAGTCACAGCTCTGCCTATTTTCACATGGAAAATAGGACTAACAACACTCAGTCCCCACTGCTGTCATGAGGATGGGAGACTCATGGAGAACTGCACAGTACGGCTCAGCCTTGCGCTTTGTTTGCTTATCAGTTTTGATTCTTCATGGCTCTTCAGGACCACCGCCCTGTCCTCTCTCCCAGTCTGTGGCAGCATCTGATCTCTCTCGGTGGGTCCAGGTCTTCTTTCACAAATCCATCCAGCTGAGCTTGCCATCCACTTGCAAGAGGAGACGCTCGCTCCTGCACACCTTCTGTTTGGTGCCTACCTGCAAGTCCTCTCGGGTCAGTTAAAGCTGCCCTGTGTTTCTGAACGTTGCTCCCTGGAAGCCAAGGTTTCACAATAATTAAAGTGAGGAAAGGGGGACTCTCCTATATAAGAACTAGCATGCCAGCCTCTCCCCCGCTTCATAGGAAAGAAGAAGGAAAGGAAGGGAATTGGCAAAAATCAACCTCCAGCTGACTCCCAGGCAATCCATTTATCCAACACAGATTTTTCCAACACTTAACATGTACCAGACACTGCAAGGACTGAGTTTGCCCCTGGCTTGTGCCACCTTCACCACCCTTTATCTTGTAGGAACACATTGAGAGCCAGAATCTGCAAGAGAAGGAGACAACAGTTGACTTTTCTTCAGCCTGAATTTTACCTTCTCACCTCCCTTCCTGTGATCCTCTCTGCTCCAGCTTCTAGGCACCAGGTGAGTAAATGAGTGCCCCGGTGCTGTCTGTGGTTGCACAGAGGCCAGTTTGGGACATTGCTCTGTCTTGCCCTTCCTCAAGGGACCTGTGCTGTGGGGCACACTCAGGGTTAGGGATAGCCACCCAGTCTTCCCAGCCCCAGCACCCTGTGCTTTGCAATCCGTGGTGAGATCCACCAAGGGATGTGCTGCTCAAAGAGCTGAAGACAGAACTCATTTGAAGCCTGCAAATGCCTTAGTCTTTAAAGAATTCACTAGAGCCAACGCAAGGCTGTCCCTATCCCTCCTGTGTGCCTTATCCTGGTCTCATGAGTAGACCTGGGGACAGTATCATGGGTTTGCACAAACCTCCTCATCTCATCTGTCATGATGCTCAAGGCAGGTGGGGGAAGAGAGACCCCCGTGTGTGGCCCCAGTTGATGCTGCTTGGCCTGCATTTCTCTCTAGTCTCCAAGACAGGAAGGAAAATGATTTTTGTCTTTGTGAAAATTCTCTATGTAGAGAGAATCCTGACTTTGCTCCTAGCCTCCTCCTCCCCAGGCAACCTATGTTCTCAGCCTGTCTGGGACAGGGTGATCCCCTATCCCTGTGACCTCCTTTGAGCCCTTCCTGTTCCTCTTTGGTATCTTCAGTTTTTGGTCATATTCAAAACTGGACATTGTGCATAAATTGGATGCAATTAATGCCCAAAGGAACAGGATGACCTGCATCCAATGGCTTGGCACAATATGCTTCTTCTAATATGTCTTGGGATTTAGCTGATCTGAGAACTGAGGAGACCCCAGTTAAAACCCTCTGTAGCTGCAGCAAACATCCCAGAAAAAGGGCTAGTCACAGATCCTGGAGCTCTGGGGAATTTCTTCTAGATACAGAGCTTTGGGGAACAGCTTAGAGGAAGCCACTGAGGCCCACACACAGTCTCTGCTCCTGGGAGAGCCCTGAAGGGCCATGAGATGTACTCAAGGAGATGATACTCTGGTCACCCAAGGCTCCATCCCAGGCTGACCCCTATGGCTTCCTCGGTGCACTCCGTTCCCAGTAACATCAGGGTGGTTCCCCTTCCTCAGAGCAGGCTGCACAACTTGACACTTCCATGCCTGGGTCTGTGCTAACCCACTCCACCCTCCAATGATTAAACCCCTCTTCCCTTCAAGGCACTATGCAAATGCCCCTTTTCTGATGCCCCCCCAGGCTCCTCCCTATGGCATGTTACTTGCATGTTGCTGAATAAATCCCCATCCTGGTTTGGGATTCACTACTAGTTTCCATGACCCTCTTTCCCACTGAACAACTTTGCCATCTCCTCAAGGCGAGGGAGTCTTCATTTAAAAATTGCCTCCTGCATAGAAGCACAGTGTCAGTTGCTTTGCATAAGAATTTCATTTAATCCTCACTGCCCACTTCATTAGGCAGGTATTGATATACCCATTTTACAGATGAGATTCACCAAGTAAAGGCAGAGGGCTAGAATTAGGATTTAAACTTCAGTCTGACTCCAAAGCCCATGCTCTTGCAATGACCACGTTATGAATCTTATGTTAATCATATTAATCTTTGTTTGGTCTTATTATCTGGCGCAGTGCGTTGTACGTAAACAATTCTCAATAAATGTTTGCAGAGTGCAACGTTGTCAGCTCAGAGTGTTGAAGGAAAGCAAACCAGCATCTCGAGTAATTTAGACTTTGGCATAACTTTCTGAAGGGGAAATTTACCCCTTAAAAGGAGAATATTAAAAGAAATAATAAATGAATCTGGAATTAGTAGAAAGCAAAGATGTTCCTGGCATCCCTCCCTGTCTTTTTTCCTGCCACCTTTAATCTACATCAGAAAAACTGGGTCCAGCTGGTCAGAGGGAAGAGTCTTTGGGGCCGTTGCAGGAGACAGTGTCCCGCCCTACCTTCGTGGGATCCCCGCCTGCGGTTACATCTGACAGTTCCTTCTTCAGGATTCTCTGCTGAGTATATTCCAGGCTCTCGTTTTGTGAGACTGTAAGACCAGGATCTTCACCTCAGATGGAGACGGGGTCCCCCCTCCCTCTGCCACCGGAAGGAGCCCCAGAGCTGAGCTCCGTGCAATGGGAAGACTGAGTTCCTTCCCCCCTGGCCTCAGCACTGGCACACACCCAGAAGCCTCTTCCCAGAGCGCATCTCCTTCTGTGGGAGCAGGATGGCTACGGAAGGTCACTGCCTATCTGTAGCTGCTCCGACTCCAGCCAGAGATGCCTGCCACCTGCTGCTGACCACCCCCACCGACCCTGTTTCTATATGTCATATGGTGGCTAGGAGCCGAGGGCCCTCTCACTGTTGCTGCTGACCACCCCATCGACCCTGTTTCTGTATGTCATATAGCGGCTGGGAGCGGAGGGCCCTGTCCAAGTCCAACCACTTAGGATTTCCTCCTCAGTCAGAGTCAGAGGCTTTGCCCAATCACACGGGTGTCACATGGAGGGAGCAAGCATTGTCTCCAGGTTCCCCTAAGGACTCTGCACGTTCTGTAAGTATCCTCCGAATAACCCATTGCAGAGAGTCCTTACCTCCAGTTACTTTCCCCAGAGCTGCTCAGCGGATGCGAAGGGCTCATGCTTTTTATTTGTTCATTCATTCATTCATTCATTCAGCCAGTCCTCATGTTTACTCATTCACAGCCAACCCCCCCACGCCTGTGTGCTGCTCTTCCACAAGCATTTGGCTCTTCATTTCAGAATTTCCGCTGAGTCATAGCTGGAGCAGGCAGGGAGGGTGTCCCTTCAGCTCTCTAAATTTACCTCCCTGAGTTTGCCTTCCCATGATGGCCAGTTGACCTTGACCGGATTGACTTTAGAGAAGCCAGCTGGAATTAGGCAGAGGCAGAAGGCTCCGAGGAGGAAGGTGGTCAGGTCGGATGTGCCCCCTCCGGGCCTGCGTCCAGAGCAGTTGGCCTCAGTGTGTGTCTCCTCCCATCCTGGCACTGCCCATGGCAGGGCTCTGAGTACGTGCCTGGCCCTGCAGCCACATGGAGGCGTGACATGTGACCATGACTTTTGGCTGGAGGTGGGAGTCATGTGCACGTGGCCTGGGGCTTAGCTCTGGCCCTGCTACTCACTCAGAATTCTCTTCTGGGTTTGGAGGTCTGTGAGCAAAATGAAAAAACACAGAATTCTGTTATTCTGTTCCTCTTAGCATACTCATTCTTTTTCTTGGGTTCTTTTTTAGGAACAGAGCAAAATTAAAAGTAAAGAGCCCCAAAAGCAGCAACACCCAGGGCTGAAGCATAGGACTGAAGAAATGCATTTAGAAACACGTGTGACCGTCGCTGCCATGGCTGTGTGACTTTGGGCCAGTTGTTTAACTTCTCTGGGCCTTGTGCTGCTCATGAGACCCGAGGGCACTGTTGTAAGACATCTGTGTGCATGTGTATGTGGGTGTGCATATTCCTTGATTGTTCTATTTTTCTGTGCCTGCTTACTCTAACAACAGAGAAAGCACCCAAAGTGCTAAATAACACCAAATGCCACGAAATGGATGGCACAATGGCATTGCACTCAAGGAGCCCAGGTTGCTATTATTTTCTGTTTTTCCAGAAAGTTAACAGGAAACAGAGTTCTATTGTGAGACAGACCTTTTCCTGTTCCAATGGGGCAAATGTTCCAGGCACACACCCAGCTGAATGGCATCAACATCTCTGCCTTTGGCCATTGAGACACTGGGCACCTTTTGGAATATGTCCCAGAATTATTTTTCTCTTGCTGCTCCACAGCATGAGGGGAGAAGGGGTGGCTGGGTTTTGTTACTCAGCCATCAACAAAAATGAAGCAAATGAGAGACTCTTCCCCGAAGAAATGACTCCTGCTTTCCAGGGAGACACGTTATTTGAGATCAACACACTAAATTTGCCATTTGACTATCTCCATCAGAATCCATGTACCAGGAATATGACAAAGTCAAGGCAGGTGTTTGTAGACCAAAAAACATAAATGGGGGACGCTGAAACATTAGAATGTGTGTATTGGATATCCTATGCTAAGTCAAGTTTGCTTCTGAATGCCAGCAAGCGGGACAACAGCATGACAAATACATAACTTGCCAAGCAGCACAATGTGTCCTACAGATACTATTTCATTCTTCACAGCCCAGCGCGTTCTCAGCTTAGGGTAGGGACAAGGAGGGCAGCACATGACAGTCCCCTGGAAGTTTTTCAAATCCCACACACTCCCTCAAGCTTCTCCTTCCCACCCTTCTGTAGAGATTTCAGCATGCCGTCCCCTTTGAGAAGCACTGTGCTTTTTAGGGACATTCTCCCAAAGATAGCCTGTGGTGCTTTCATGCTATTAATGGACCAGAGCATAAAAAATGAAATTCCGCTACTTCCTACCAATCAAATTCTTCCCCGAGCCAAAACCCCAGCCCAGGTGATGAAGTCTTAGCACAACTCTCAAGGCTCACCAGTCTTTATGAACTTCATCCTTTTCATTAAGTTAAAAGAAATCATTTAAGCTTACAGCCAACTTTAAGTCATTGGTAGTCACGGGAGACCAGAAGGTTATGGATAATTGATATCCCCTGATAATCCCCAAATCTCATTTGGATCAGTGATTTCACTCTCCCTTCCGAAAGCTCTTATTGGAGCTGCTAATAATGTAGACACCCTGACTGGTTTGTGTTCTCTCTCCTGTCCTTGCATCGATCCATTTCCCAGCAGAAGTAGAAAGTATTGAAAAGGCCCATGGGCAGACAGCCAGCAAAAGAAGAAACTGAAATATCCTCAGCAGGGAATTGCTATGTACGTAAGCCCCATTTCTAGAATAACTAATACAGAAAAATCCAAATCTTAAAACCTACAAATTAGTGCATGAGTACTACAACTGATGTGCCTTACAGATTTTTGCTTCATAAACAGACTCACTGTGAATGGTTATTCCTTTCTATGGCTTCTTGAAATTCCCTGAGAAACTAAAGAGAGTGATGAACCCCTTTTCCATAAAATTGTATTCACTCATATAGACATAAAATTTTGCTTGTAATTTCAGGGGTTTCACAGAATTGCCAAGCAGCTTGCAGATATAATGCAAAATATTGAAGCTAATGAAAACAATAAATAGATGCAGCCAGGCATGGTGGTTCCGGTCTGTAGTCCCAGCTAATTGGGAGGCCGAGGCAGGAGGATCACTTGAGCTTAGGAGTCAAGACCAGCCTGGGCAAGATAGTGAGACCCCCCCATCTCAAAAAAATCAATTATTAATTAATTAAGAAAACTGATGTAATTCCTTTCTTCTACTAGCTTATGACCTATAAGAAAGAATAGTAAACCCTACAAATCTGACTGTATTATGGATTATAGTGAAAGACACACAGTGCACCAATTAATGTACACATAATTTAATTACATATATTTTAGGCAGAGTGGACAAGCATTAACCAAATGTGTCTAAGCTACTCTAAAGACTACACTCTAGCCGGGTCCAAGATGGCCGAATAGAAACCGTGGCAATCAAAGGCTCCTACTGAAAAGAACCATAATTGG